>MU161190.1:25386-52075 GCA_015888305.1 Antheraea pernyi | reverse complement strand
AAAAAAAAAAAAGTGGACGACGTCGCGGCCACTAGCTAGTCTACAACAAAAAAGTACTGGCCCTGCAGTGGCCGATTAACGACCGAATATATTTTATGCCCTTTTTATTCGCTTTTATTTTTTATATTTCAATGACATATTCTAATCGGCCACTGCAGGGCCAGTACTTTTTTGTTGTAGACTAGCTAGTGGCCGCGACGTCGTCCACTTTTTTTTTTTTTCGAACTGACTACGGTATTGACCAAGCAAGGTCTTAATAACTTCACCGGACTACGTGAAATAGTTAGTTTGAGCTAACTAACACGCAGCGGAAGCTCTCAAAATGATAAAAAAATCCGATTTTGTAACTATCTTCATTAGTACTCCGTTTGTGTTGGTCTTAGCGTGATGATATGATTTTTCAAATCTGACCAGTGATTCTTGACATTACCCCCTACAACCTCACAAACTTTAGCTCTTTATAATATTAAGTATAATTAAGTAAGTTCTTTAGTGGAAAAAAGTGTGCATGTACTTATGTATACGCGTTAGAAGTTATACTTCTTTGGCGTAACAATATAAAAATCTTTTCAAAAATTTTTTACTTTCGCCTTATTCTACGTTTGTAGAAAAAACAACACTAACAATAGAAAAAAGGTATTTAATACATTGAAAGTTTTAATACAAAGAAATACAAACAACAAATACAAAGAAACAAAATGTTGACTATAGCTAACTTCGGGGTGTAGGCTTTTCGTGGCGGTGTACGCGCGCATCTTAAAAATTTACTCTCATCATTTTTCCCTAACGCGCCAAAAGAAGTATAACTTCAAAAAACGACACTAACAATAGAAAAAAGGTATTTAATACATTGAAAGTTTTAATACAAAGAAATACAAACAACAAATACAAAGAAACAAAATGTTGACTATAGCTAACATCAGGGTGTCGGTTTTTAAAAATTTTCTCCAACCATTTTTCCCTAACGCGCCAAAAGAAATATAACTTCAAAATCTTCATATAAAAAGGGACTGAGAATGAAAACTGTACAGAGATCTTTAAAGATATTGGTAGAATTCACAAATTGACCTTTAGTTGTTCAGCTGCTATTTTATTTCATGATATGGTGATACTGTAAATGCAAGTTTTGGTAACATTCTCTTCATTAGTACAACCGTGCGAAACACAGGCGGGCATTTTCTTGATAATAAAATTAAATGTAAAACCCAAGCCTTAAACATATTTGCACGTTAATAGATATATAGATTCATTAGGATTATGAAAAGCTTATTAAGATCTACAATGAAGTCTCAAATCATGGTACTGATTTACCTCATAAAAAGTTCAAGTATTATGGCTAACAGATTTGGCTGTCAAAAGGCCTTTAAGAAAGAATGTTTGTGTCTAAGAATGACCCCGTCTCTGTACAGCTGCTAAAATATTAATAATGTACTGTGGACATTATACACTTAATTTTTTTTAATAAATGAATAAAAGAACAACTTGATAAAAGTCTCTTACAAGCTCTTTTCTATATCAGATGATGTTCAACCTTGCGGAAGCACATTGATGTTCATAAATATATTTCAGGACCTAAACAGAATAACGCATTTGTTTGAAGAAGGCATTCCTTTGCGGAAATCCAATATTAAATATTATAGTGGACGTGAGTTTACACTTCCGCCTTGAATTTATTGGCCGCTGCAGCATTATTTGCGCTAGGTGTATCTGAAATAATTAAATCTGAAACTAGATATAATAATTATAATCAACCGACAACCAAGAACGCATCTTTTAATCTTGTTCTTTTAGCTACTAATATTTCGCTCTTTCTATTACTAGTTTTAGATTTAACTTGTTCAGGTACATTTCGTGCATATAAAACCCAACGTATTTTTGTTGTAGTGAGACGTGGTAGTGACCAAATAATTCCAGGTTTAAGTGGAAAGCAACGTCCACTATGATATTGAATAAAATATTTTTGTGTTTATTTTAATGTTTCAAATTCTACTTACTCTGCAAATACTGTTAATTATGCTGCAGGTGTTAATAACGTCATATTAAAAGTAAATTTAAAATATAATAACTACAAATTAATGCAAATTTAAGGAATCATCACACATAACACACACACACATCAAATATAATTGAAGCCGACAATATACTTGTTTTAACAAGTGATAATTCATATCTTTTGTCACCTGTTAAGTAATTTTTCACTGTCTCAAAGGATGGAAGGATAAAGGGTCGTTGAAAAACTTTTGAGAGTTGTTCCCCAATTCCTTAGAGGTCTAAAATCACGGAACCCTTTAACACAGTGAAACGTTCTGCGGACCCACATCTCGCTATAAATCGCTCACTGTGACATTTGACAACTTGAAAACCGACTTACGACTTGGCCTTACGTCTTGTTAGGCATCGATATAGATTTTGCATTTTAGTTACAAGTTCTATTTGTTTTTTGCTATTACAAATTCATTTAATTATTTTGACACATCTTAAGAAGGTACATTAGTGAGGGCAAAAAGTCACCATAAATATGATATTTTATGTTTTTAAGCCATTGTTTTAAGGTAGTGTATGAAAAATGGTAAAAGCCATCATTGACCGTTTGAGGTTGAACTTGAACCTTGAATAACTTTTAAACGAGTCGACTAAGCAAGAAATCATATCAGATCTTTATTGTAGATCGTTTAATTACCTACAAGTATATAACTTCAATTACACTAGATGATTATTACGAAAGCTCAAACTTTACCAGATTTTTTTTGTCATCTTGGACGATATTTTCATAATAACTTAAGGGAAAATAAATAATAGTTTAAAAAGTTATTAGCAGTGACGCATGTTAATATCAGCACCTCCAGATATCATTTTATAATTTTTTTGTCACTTTTTACAAAAATATACATTTATTTCTAATTTACACTATTCTTAATCCGAATTTATAAAATTTTATTTTCTGTTTTTTAGTTGGATTTTTTATGAAAGCGTGTTTTTTAAACTATTATTTATTTTTCATTATTTAGTTAAATTTTTTTTCGCCTTATTGCATTGTCTTCAACCTTTGACAGGTGTGCAAAGTTTGAATTAAATCTGATCGTTCAAAGTAGGACAAAATCGAGCTCTAAGGGGTCGGTTACATACATACAGGTGAAGCTAACAAAAGCGTGATAAAAAAAGGTTTTTTTGGCCACCCAAAGGTACATATTAATTTCTGTTTAATCGAGAATATGAAATTTAGCCGGGCAGTATTAAGAAGTAAACAGAATAGACATCTATGATAAAAAAGAAAGAATGCAATATTATATAAACTCAAAATATAACATAACAAGAGAGTTCTTTATGGCAAAACAAATAAGATTCCTTTAACAAAACCGCGTGGGTACCACACCGTAGCGTTCAGTACTAACAACCGTAACATCACACATGGGAAATTCAGTAAAAATATGATTATAACTCCGCGCTTATACCCTTATAATTTACATAAAAATACACTAGGTGGGCTACAAAAATAAGGCAATAAACTGTTTCTCACATAACAATTCATACAGTAAGACTATTTAGAATTATTTACACGCGAACCGCAACAGCCCACAATAAAACGGCGTCTCCAAAACATTTTTACCCTTGTAAATAACCCTAAGGCTCTTAATATTCATCTCATAAGAGAGAAGACTATAATATTTGGTATTTATGTCATGCGTCTTAGTTGGTCATAGATCTATATCGGAAAGAATAGTCATGCGGCATAATAAAATGTTGCAGCATTTGAGATATTTTCAAAACACATGTGGTAGGCAAAGTAAATAGTAATTATGCCAGGTAAGTTGAAATAGGTAAAGCTCTACCATTGTGGAGTCTTAGTTTATCACCTCAAGTCTGTAGTACTTGGTGAAGTGCCACATGCTACTCGAAGTGATATTGTTTTGCAGAACTTGCTTGTCCTTAGAGTCGGTACCTAGTACCTAGGTATACCAAGTTGTATACCTTGGCAGACGGTGCCTGTCACGATATCCCTCTGCTGTCCAGAGAGGACAAGAAGTGAGGTTATAGTGAGTCTGCTTCCACTCGTACGTCAGAGTATGGAGGGATAGAACGTCTGTTAAAATTGACCGTGGAAGAGAATCGCGTAAGAAAGTTACAGTAGGTGAGGAGACAACCTGAGTAAGAAACACGGACGGACGCTAAATTAAGGTGGCGTCCCCTTCACTTTAAAGCTGAACCACGGTAGGAAGAGGTAATGGGTTGGAACTCCTATTGCATTGGTTCAGCGGACAGCAAAACAGTTAGATTGATCTTAGCGTCTTTATCGAAGAGCGGCTTGGAGATCGCGCTGGGTCTTACCTCTGGGGTATCGCGGTACATGCTTACGTAATTCCGCGATAGACATTAACGAGAGAGCGGGGTTTTCGTTGATCGGAGTCCAACACTACCCACACTCTACCCCAAGAGGTAATAAAAAACCTAGACAATTTATACACTTAAACCTCCCCCATGAATCATTTTATTTACTGGTGAAAACCGCATGCAAATCCATTCTGTAATTTTTGAGTTTATCGCGAACAGACAGACAGAAAGACGTGGCAAAAGACTTTCTTTTTTAAAATTTGTAATATTGATTAACCATCGTTCTTACAGAATCCTTAGCTACGATTTTATAAAAACCTGAATAAAATTAATTTAGATGAGTAGTTAGTTATTCGAATAAACACATAACACAAAAGGTGACACACCTTACAGTTATGGTAATAATGAATATAAATTCTCACGAATTGTTTTATAAACTTAGCTATTTCATTTGTCTCTACTAGGAAAATTTGACATCGACGTTACAACAACAAACACATAAATAATCATCCTGAAATTACTAATTGCTTTAGCGCTACGTTTGGCTTATTTAAGGAAAGTTTAATTGTACTTCGCTTTATCTAATTATAAAGACGCGGCCTTAACTCGGCAGACTCGCGGTGAACAGCATTAGTGTTGTTCTCACACATATGTACGTATCGATAAAGTTATCGATACCGAATACCGGTTTCTAAATCGTAAAATACAGAAAGTGAATAAAGTGACGATGAATAACGCCGAACGCTTTTGTAAGTTATCTAAATTTGTAGAGAATAATTTATTTATATAAATCTGTGTTACAGATTAACATGTTAAAAAGATGTAGATAAATAAATCGGTCAAGTATGAACTGGAGATTAGGGCTTCACCGCGTATTATATTTATTTATTAAAGATCCACAAAACCGAGTTTAATGATCAAAAATTGATATAAACCCTACTATATATGAACACATATAAAATATGTATATAATAATGTATACATTAGTGGTATAAAAAAAATGTTATTTTTCAATAATGCTTAGTGTGAACTCGACACATACTATTAATTGTATATATACTTTAGGATTCTTGCTGTAATATCACCTCGTTTGATATACAGTTTGATATTACATCATTTCTATGTTACAGCAAAACAAAAATATTTTTATTGTATTGATTGATTTAATATCTTACATTTCGTTATTCATATTTTAACAAATATATAGTAGGAATTTACTGGTTACACATACGAAAAATTAAATATAGTATATAATTAATAAAATATAAAATAGTATTAATAAAGAAAAATATGGCAATATAAATAACAAATAGAATTAAAAAGTCAGTTGGTATGATGTGTGTGCAATAAATGGGCTAGCACATGCTAAAAACATAAGTGTATCAGCACTAATCCCTTACTCGATCCTTGCACAGCGAAATACTTACGTTGCCATGTTTGCAATAATAACACATGTTCATTTAATCAAGCAATTTATCAAAAGTAAGACGGAAAATATAGATTAAGTAACAATGTTCCTTTTCTGGGAACGAATGCTTAAAAATGTGAATGACGATACGTATCTTGGTATCGATACCAATGAATTCTTATTATAAAAAATGGGATATTAAAATATTCTGAGATGGTTTTTGATGGCATAAAGTAGTACTTGATCACAAATATTCTTAGTTCGAGTGAGCATTCAACACCAGAAGTGCCTTTTTTATACATTATTCAAAATTATCTATCGATAAACTACAACATCCCTAAAGCTAGAGCATTAACCGCTCTAATAAAGTTCTTGCAACGTTATAATAAACTTAACGCTTTGTTCAATCATTTATTATCGTCGTGCATACCATCCAACTTAATGAGAACTTCGCCGACTCGTTATAACCCCCTTTTTGATTAGAACGTTCATTATCCCAGGAGGTGGTGGAGGGCCCGGTTAATGTGGTGGTTAGAGCCGTCAGAGTGGCCATACATCAGATGAAACTTTGAATTCGAATGAATTAACTTTATCTTCATATTAGTGTCAGTTTTAATGAAATGTGAAGTATTATGAGTTGAGTTTGAGATTGAAAATTGATAATTATTATGTGTATAATGAAGTATTGTATCATTGACCAAAAAATAGAATGATTTTGTTGTACACGTGTGGTTGTAGTTAACAAAGACAAAATGGTATTTTTCTTAAATTTGTTACATTTGACGGCGTTTTGCAAAAAAAAAAACAGTGTATTAAGTTACGGTCATTATTTCATAGATTCTAATTCAAGCAAGTCGTTGTGATAACGGTATCATTGTAAAAGATTCCAATCTATTTTATGCATAATTTCAAGCATACGAAGTCGTAGTTATACTGAATTGTAAAGTAATATAGTTCATATAATTCACAAAATTATTAAATCTCTTTCGAAAGAAGCTCTAAGACCTATCATAAAATATTTATTACAGTACCCGACTATTGATTTGACACGTCGTGGCGAAGACCGAGCTCGTCGTTTAAGCTCAGTTTCGTATAGCGCTATCTTTGTCTATAGCAGTCATGTGTGTTTACGAGACTTGGCCCCCCTCGGCAGCAGTTCAAGCCTAGGTCCGTTCCCTCGGCGTGGAGCCCTTGAGTACGCTGGTCGCGCGAATACAGTGACACAAAATCTTTCATCACTGCAACATAATTACAGATATCACCGCCAAACAGGTGCACGCACACATGCTTACACATGGAAGTGGAATAGTTTTATTTTTTCCCTTATCGAACTGAATTAGTTCAGACAAAAGAAATTATTCGACACGATATATATATAAGAGGTATATATGCTTGGTACACACATATATCTCACTAACTTATATACATATGACTATGTAGCTTAGCTTAGATTAATTCAATTAGGTCGCGAATTGCATAAACTAGGCAACAGCCCAAACCGAGGTGTGCCGTGCACTCTTGAGCTAGTTGTCAAAATTAAATCGGCTAAATGCCTTAAGCGTTCGCCTTAGTAGTCTGGTGAAGCGGTTAAGGCTTTTCTAGGCGAATAGTGAATAGAGTAATCAGTTCGAAAAAAAAATGTGTGTGTGATAGAAAGTATGCTCTACAAAATCGAAGCAAGTCGATCTTAGTCGGGCATCTCAGCCTTCTCTCAGCCGTGCTAAATCAAATTCCGAGTACTGAGGACTGAGTTGGAATGACGAATGACTAGTGTGTTCCGTGGTCTAACTATTAATTTTGTCTCAACAACTGATTTATTTTTATTGTCTACTATCAGTTACAGCGACAATAAAACCCTTGGTTATAATATAATTTAAAACCTAAATATAAATGCTGAATTTTATAAAATAAATACACATTTCTTTCGAGTTAAATTTAATCTCGTTAAGCGTCCATTATTTTAAACCGCTAATGAACATTTAAAACCGATATTATTAAGAGAACTGACAACACTATCGAATGAACCGAAAATGTTCAATTAGGATAAAATGCTCGCACATAATCATGGCTCTTTGAATGCAGTATTTGCGATATCGATATCTTTTGCTTTAAAAGCTTTATTAGTATACAGGTTGTTTTATTTTATTCGATACTAAAAATAAGCGGGTGCGTGCGTATGACCACATGATAGAAGTGAGAATTTATAAATAACTAGCTTACCCGTGCGACTTCGTCTGCAGCAAATCGGTTATTACCAAAAAATACATAATTTTATTTCGGTTAATTTTTCCTATTAGTTCAGTAGTTTCTAAGCAATTAAGCCCTAAAGGAAAAGTATCTTCATTCTATATATATTAGAGAGAGATATAAGTAGATAAATTAAAAAAAAATTGAGGGCGCCATAAATACTGTTGACAGAAGTGAAAACTCAAAACAATGAAATAACCATGTTCTCTTTTGAATTTTAAAATGAATTATAGTGTGAATGAAAATATTTTAATTTTGGAATTTGTTATTTGAAATTAATATCATTTTAGCCCGTTCGTAACATCATCTACCGGGTTCAATTAAAATAAAAACTAACCTACGTATATTGGCAGTAATGTAAAAAAAGCTTGAGAGGTCCATGGACCTCCAGTTGGAACGTAGTTCCTTTGCCTTTTTTGTAGGCGTTTACTATACGCTCAGTATAGTTTACATTATAAAATATCAAGTTGATAGAGTTAAATTGTAATTTAAACGTTAACATATATTCATAAAATAAATAATGATAAATTAAACACTGAATGACATCATAACTATTTTCAACTTGAATTAAAACTTTTTCACACTACATTGTATTAAAGAAAAACATAAATATAAAAAAGATATGAGTAACATGTGTCATCTGTCACTTGCCTGTGACTATTTGTCTAAGAGCTAGGCAACGGTTTCGACAGCGAATTGGCTGCCGGTAAACCTTTACAGGCAAAAATATTGAACTTTATATAATTTTAGAATGTTTTGTTTTTCACTAACTTTTAAACGCTACTAAAACGTGAATTTATTATTGCCAGACATTTTTGATATTAACAATAATGTGCCCGATGCAATTTTTTGTAAATAAAGAAGTATGTTCAAACCATGTTAAGATATCTGTAATTTTATTGAAGTTATATTTCTTTTGGCACATTAGGGAAAAATGATGAGAGTAAATTTTTACGTTGCGCGCACACACCGTCACGAAAAACCGACACCCTGAAGTTAGCTATAGTCAACATTTTGTTTCTTTGTATTTGTTGTTTGTATTTCTTTATATTAAAACTTTCATTGTATTAAATACCTTTTTTTTATTGTTAGTGTCGTTTTTTCTACAAACGTAGAATAAGGCGCAAGATAAAATTTTTGAAAAGATTTTTACTTGTTACGCCAAAGAAGTATAACTTCTAATGCGTGTACATAAGTACACACACACACACACTTTTTTTTTAATATTATTTTATTTCAACATAAAAAAGGGTAAATTAAAAATATAATGTATTTTTTTATGTCATAGGAGGCAAACGGACAGGTGGGTCACCTGGTGTTAAGTAATAACTACCGTCCATAGACACTTGCAACACCAGGAGAGTCGTAAGTGCCTTGCCAACCTGTGTTGGAGGGGGAGGAAGCGGAAGGGGAGAGGAGGAAGGGGAAGAGAGGTGGGCCTCTCCGGTGCTCTCACTAATCGAACGAAACGCACTAATGCAAGCATTGTTACTTCCCGTCGGCTTTTTGTTAGAGGGTGGTACTACCCCGGGCGAGCCGACCCATTCATCCTGAAACCAGTAATAGCTTCAGCGTGGCTCTACCCCCTACCAAAACCTATGTATAGAATAACTTAGTTATAACTCTAGCTTAGCGCAACACTGGCTGTATAATAAAGATAGCCATAATTGTGGAAGAGCCTGGTTAACAAAATGAAATATGTTCTTTGCAAGGGAAAAAATAAAATGGTTTGAAATGAATTATTTTGTTTATAAAGAATATCACCAGGCACATTATTGTCAATAACAAAATTGTCTGGCAGTGAAAAATTCATGTTTTTAATAACGTATAAACGTTAAACTTATAAAAGTTACTGACAAAAAATGTTCCTTAAATTATTTATAAATCAAAATGTTGATCTGTAAAGGTGTAATTCGCATTAAAAAATACAACGTTAACCGGCTACCAGGTATCCTGAATCGTGTTTGGAAGGGCATAATATATCTTCATATTAAAGAACCAACTTTTCTCAAATTCTCGTTCTTCCAACGTTGCTGGCTCTTATACTAAAGTGTCGCAAAAAAGTCTAGTTACATTAACTAATTTCTTTTCTTTAGTTATCATGGAGAACCCCTTGCGTTTTATGGGTCAAAAAGTATCCTAAATGTAACCTTGTAATGTACAGATTTGGCTTTGTTACAGTTTTATTATAGTATAGATAAATAAATAAATCTTGTCACCTTTGTTTAGCAAACATTTTTTTATACAATGAAATAAATGTAACAACATAAGTGACAGTTTCGTCTACATAAATGTTTCATAAGTGGTCGATAATTACGTACAGAAATGTCATGTAGGCGTAGCTCAGTTGTAACGTACGGGGCTTTATATGTTTCGACGGAGCCGACGGTTCGAATCACGGTGGTCGTTTTTTTTGGTATATTTTTTTTTGAAGTAGCATATGGAAATATAGCTTAATTTTTTAGCTAATCTGTCTGCTATATATAGCACAAAGAAAATTTACCAAAATTCGTCAAGAATATCATGAACTACATTTTTTTTACTTTCGTCCGTTATCCTGGAGAATCCCTTGCGTTTTATAAGATAAAAAGTATCCTAGATGTAACCTTGTAATATTGGTTATTACTGTGCCAAATTTCGTCTAAATTGGTTCAGTACTTTCAGAGTAATACGTGTTTAAAGGGACAGACAAACAGGCAGATCCTGGAGAATCCATTGCGTTTTATGGGACAAAAAGTATCCTAAATGTAATCTCGTAACATTAGTTATCACTGTGCCAAGTTTCGTCAAAATCGGTTCAGTACTTTCCGAGTGATGCGCGTTCACAGGGACAGACAGACAGACAGACAGACAGACAGACAGACAGACAGACAGACAGACAGACAGACAGACAGACAGACAGACAGACAGACAGACAGACAGACAGACAGACAGACAGACAGACAGACAGACAGACAGACAGACAGACAGACAGACAGACAGACAGACAGACAGACAGACAGACAGACAGACAGACAGACAGACAGACAGACAGACAGACAGACAGACAGACAGACAGACAGACAGACAGACAGACAGACAGACAGACAGACAGACAGACAGACAGACAGACAGACAGACAGACAGACAGACAGACAGACAGACAGACAGACAGACAGACAGACAGACAGACAGACAGACAGACAGACAGACAGACAGACAGACAGACAGACAGACAGACAGACAGACAGACAGACAGACAGACAGACAGACAGACAGACAGACAGACAGACAGACAGACAGACAGACAGACAGACAGACAGACAGACAGACAGACAGACAGACAGACAGACAGACAGACAGACAGACAGACAGACAGACAGACAGACAGACAGACAGACAGACAGACAGACAGACAGACAGACAGACAGACAGACAGACAGACAGACAGACAGACAGACAGACAGACAGACAGACAGACAGACAGACAGACAGACAGACAGACAGACAGACAGACAGACAGACAGACAGACAGACAGACAGACAGACAGACAGACAGACAGACAGACAGACAGACAGACAGACAGACAGACAGACAGACAGACAGACAGACAGACAGACAGACAGACAGACAGACAGACAGACAGACAGACAGACAGACAGACAGACAGACAGACAGACAGACAGACAGACAGACAGACAGACAGACAGACAGACAGACAGACAGACAGACAGACAGACAGACAGACAGACAGACAGACAGACAGACAGACAGACAGACAGACAGACAGACAGACAGACAGACAGACAGACAGACAGACAGACAGACAGACAGACAGACAGACAGACAGACAGACAGACAGACAGACAGACAGACAGACAGACAGACAGACAGACAGACAGACAGACAGACAGACAGACAGACAGACAGACAGACAGACAGACAGACAGACAGACAGACAGACAGACAGACAGACAGACAGACAGACAGACAGACAGACAGACAGACAGACAGACAGACAGACAGACAGACAGACAGACAGACAGACAGACAGACAGACAGACAGACAGACAGACAGACAGACAGACAGACAGACAGACAGACAGACAGACAGACAGACAGACAGACAGACAGACAGACAGACAGACAGACAGACAGACAGACAGACAGACAGACAGACAGACAGACAGACAGACAGACAGACAGACAGACAGACAGACAGACAGACAGACAGACAGACAGACAGACAGACAGACAGACAGACAGACAGACAGACAGACAGACAGACAGACAGACAGACAGACAGACAGACAGACAGACAGACAGACAGACAGACAGACAGACAGACAGACAGACAGACAGACAGACAGACAGACAGAATATATATATCAACGTCCTGTATAAGAACAGTGTTTTAATGTGATATATAAACAATAAAGTAATTTATTTCTTTTGTGTTAAAGGTCATTTTAAATAAACCGATAAGAACGTCGGCATTTGTGCAAATTTATGGTAAAAGGGAATTTTAAAACAATGGTCTCTCTTTATCTGAATCTTAATTAATCTACACTTTAGGGTAATTGTTTTACAAAACGTTACAATTTTTATTAGATATTCTAATATTAATTAAATAATCAGTATTTAGAAATATATTGTAGAATTTTGTAGAGTTCCGTTGCTCTAAATATTACCGTATTGTTAATCAACCATTAATCGCTCTGTATAGTTTTTTATTGTGACAAATGGTCGGTTATATATATTTAACAAACGATCTGCCTCGGCTTTATACGTATGCAATATGCTAACGTGATTTCATAAGTGTTTAAAAGATTTCGATTTATTTTTGGAGTTTTTGCTTAAAGTTTTTATGTGAGAATTATTATTTCTTTGACGTGAATATGAAAAACAAATTATTTAATATATTTACACCGTTTCGAAGTTCGAAGGACGTAATTAAATGTAATGGACTAGCTTTCGATCGCGGTTTCGCTCGCTTAAAGTAAATACATTTTGACTGTCTTCCGGCAGTGGTGTGTTTTTTTTTTCAGGATAACAGCTACCCTTTTTTCCGTTTTTGTATCTGTAACAACATATGCGCCAAATTAATAATGATCGTTTGAATAATTTACATGTGAAATCGTAACAAGTCAATAACCTTGCTTTCGCATTTACAGCCTTAGTTAGGATTTTAAAAAGTGTGTGTGTACTTATATACACGCGTTAGAAGTTATACTTCTTTGGCGGAAAAAAAAAACCTTTTCAAAAATTTTATCTTTCGCCTTATTCTACGTTTCTAGAAAAAACGACACGAACAATAGAAAAAAGGTATTTAATACATTGAAAGTTTTAATACAAAGATATACAAACAACAAATACAAATAAACAAAATGTTGACTATAGCTAACTTCAGGGTGTCGGTTTTTCGTGACGGTGTGCGCGCGCATCGTAAAAATTTACTCCCATCATTTTTCCCTAACGCGCCGAAAGAAGAACTTCAAAAACTAGAACAAGAAACGTACATTAATTATATGAAATAATATGTATATTAAAACTAGCTAATACCCGTGACTTCGTCTCCGTAATTTATATATATTAACAACATAATTGATGTACATACATAAAATAAAATACTGTATGTTTTCACGCCCTGATTATAAAAAAATCCTCGAGAAATCAAATATCAAAACTTTCCTCATGGATCACTATCTACTGGTGAAAATCGGATGAGAATCCGTTCAGTAGTTTATGTGTTTATCACGAACAGACAGACAGACGCGGTAGGGGACTTAGTTATATAATATGTAATGATGCGGTTATCGTGATAATCTAGTTTTTAGATAAGGATAAGTATCTAAGACATATAATAAAAAGAGTTTAATCGAAATCTATTCATTAGTTTTTGAGTGATACGCACATAATGACAGACCTAATCCTATCTGGACACGAACTAAAAAGTTTGCAGCTTCTTATCTCTGCCGTAACGTGAAGCTGTGGAACAATCTCCCGGCCAGTGTGTTCCCTCCTTCCTATAATATGGGGTCCTTCAAGTGTAACGTGAAGAGACATTTACGCAGGCCGGCATGACAGTACTGTGCTCACCATCAGGCACAGTGCAGTCACTTTACTGTGTGGTACAATAAAAAAAGACCTCTATCATTTTATTTATATAAAGACAAAAAATATTTCAAAAGAAACTGTTTATAAAAATATATTTAGAGATAACTACAATATAATTAACACTTCTTTATTCATACAAGATATCTTACTATATAAGTAATTTATTAATTAATAAGAACGAACTACGATCGATTTGGAAATATTTTTAATATGGTAATAGACTATGATCCCGGAAATGGGGATAGGAAAAAAAATTTTTTTATCACAAAAAATAAACATAATGTCAATATAGAAAATCGTTACCAAACGGGTTTAAAGACGTATAATAAAGCGGATAACACCAGCTTTATGAATATTTTGAACATGAACGGACGTTATTTATCTTATTTAAACATAACTTAAAATATCATAGATAAGTAATCTAAATATACAAAACCAATTTAATTTTATTGCATACTAGTTGCCCGCCCCGGCTTCGTATGGGCGTAGCGACGAAGAAAATAATACCAGAATACTTAATCATCATTTTTTTTTTCTCGAACTGACTACGCTATTGGTCTTTTTAGAGGCATCTACAGCGTCACCGGACTACGTCCACGATCTTAAATATCAATCAATCAAACATTAATGGAATAAAATGGCAATTGCCTTTCAATCTGTCAATATTTTTGCAGATCTCGATACAGATATACAGATTTAAAGATATTTTTATATGGAGATCTTTGAACCTGTAGTAGGTGGTAGAGCCACGCTGAAGCAATTATTGGTTTCAACATGAACGGGTCGGCTCGCCCGGGGTACTACCCTATCATAGAAAACCGACGTGAAGTAGCAGTGCTTGCATTGTTGCGTTTCGTTCGGTCAGTGAGCGCCCGAGGCACACCTCTCTTCCCCTTCTGTTTCCCCTCTAACACAGGCTGGCAACGCACTTGCGACTCCCCTGGTGTTGCTAGTGTCTATGTACGGTAGTGATCACTTAACATCAGGTGACCTATCTGTTCGTTTGCCTCCTTTTGACATAAAAAAAAACATTTTTTTTAAATGGACTGACTAAAAGACAATAGCTGTGAAAGAATATGAAGAGTGATCAAATTTTTGTGGATTTTAAATAATACGGTTAGTGATTTTTGAGCGTTAACAGTTATAAAACTTTGTAAAATAAATGAATAATAATGAAAAAAAATTCTTAGTCATTTATTAATTTCAATTGGTATCACTATCAGCTGACACTGAAAGGAAACACCCTAAGGAAACCTGAAATTCAGATATGTTCTTATAGTAACATTGTATGGGGGAAAACATGAACTGTGAATTTCTGAGAGTTTGAAATCGCCCGTTGTCGTGGGCTCACATGGTGACTATGCCCATACCTTCCTTTGCGAAGAGGCCTATGGCCATGCAGTGGGTCTCTTAAAGGTTGATGTGATGAATGGACTCTGTTGCTACTGTAGCGCCATCCCAATTTAGCGTATTTCGACGGACAATCGTCACACGCCGAGATGGTCCTCCTTACCTCTACACTCTATACACTGATGCGATGAAAGGCGCAATGTAACTGAATAAAAAGAAAAATTAAATTATTCCAATTAATTAAACAAAAATAATCGACGACGTAATAGACTACCAGGCACCTATTTAATATTCAAAGGGATGTAAAGTTCAAGAAGTCTACTTAAGGTTTTAATATTAAAAAGGGAAGCGTTTAGTCTAAAGTGTATTCACCCCTTTTAAGTATAGACCATCAGGAGTTAAGTTGTTGGGACTTTATGATCGTCTCAGGTTTTGCGTACAAAGATATATAAACTAATGGAAGTGGTATAGAAATATTTTTGTAGTGAAAAGTTTTTTAGGCGCGTTGAGCAGTATTTTAGGCAGGAGATAAATTTATAATTACGCGTCATGACATGCTACGTAAGCGTGACCGGACGTATTGCGCGGCTTGCATCAGCTAGTGACGCGTAGTATTTGGGGCATGTGTAGGTGTAATATTACCTATGATGAAACTGAATATATGTTAATAGTTAAATCGTAGCTGCGTAAATATTGATATCATTACATAGTATAAAACAAAGTCCCCCACCGCGTCTGTCTGTCTGTCTGTTCGCGATAAACTCAAAAACTACTGAACAGATTTTCATGCGGTTTTTACCAGTGGATACAGTGATTCATGAGGAAGGTTTTAGTATATAATTTGTTTTTTTTTATAGTCAGAGCGGGACAGCGTCTGCCGGGCCCGCTAGTATATAATATGTGAGCATATACGTAAGCTTTGTTTTAGTACTCTATGGATGTGTATATGTATATTTGTATTTGTGTATATACTTATTTGTCAAATCACCTGTCTAACAACTTTTGGTTGTAAATTTTCACATGTGTAAAAGTCGCTAAGATGCTTCATCCTGTAAAACACGCTGTCTTATCGTTTTCTGACTACCAAGATACTCTGCTCTGCCTAGTCTGGTGGCCATAGTAAAAACTTTATGTAAAACGTAAAAAAAAAATGTTTAATTTTGCAGCTCATACGTTTGGTTGATTAATAGATTTTATAAAAATGTATATAATTATTGCTCTGTTCGTATGAACACGCACCATTGCTAAAGTACTGAGTTCACAATAAAACATCAAATCATAAAGCACATCTTCGAGAATAACTTAGTCTTTGTTTCATTAAAATCGGTCCACTCTATCAAAAGTTATTGTAATTTTAATGACGACGCGGCGTAACTACGAGAGAAAAATAGATAAGTAAATAGATTTAACACATTCAGATGACTTTATTAATCATTGTTTTTTACATAAGATTCCACGAGGACGAAGTCACGGGCGTAGCTAGTTCATAAATATTTGTAAGGATAATACAAATAAATATCGCCATGACGCTTCCAGTATATAATATAACACAGTACTGTTTCTTTGTTTAAAACCGATTTCTAAAATTACAAGCGACTGAGATCAGTTGCACAACTCGTCCAAGTTTGGATCGCGGTTACAGGTTTGCGGTTATTTGTGATTATGGAATTATTCAAGGCGAAACGGAGGGCATTCGTCGGGCTCTGCCGACATGACTTTGCTAAACTGTAGCTAATTATAATAGGATTATAATTATTTTAAATGCACAACGCGGCCTTCGTAGTGAGAATTATGAACTAAAGTATTCTACTATACAAAACAGAATTGTGAAATCTAAAATGGTATTTTAAAAACTGTAACCGGTATAGTATAAATAAAGCGATCTAACCAATTTGTAGGCAATACCCTTAATCAATACGAAGACTGAACTCAGTCAACGGACTTGTGTCTAGATAAATCCGGTATAAAATCTACGAACGCAAATAGGGATGTCTCCGATTTTGATTCGGATCGATTTTAAATTTAAACGAGTCTTAGACGAGATTGTTAATATTCCATGAATAAATATATTAAAAACAAATGTATTCTATTATCTTAATGCTGAAACTTGATTAATTCAGTTAATTAAAAGCGACGTTAATATAAATAATTGATACCTTATATTCAAGAATTTGTATATCGCTTTGAATTATGTATACTTTTTTTTTCGAACTGACTACGCTATTGACCAAGCAAGGTCTTAACAGCTTCAACGGACTTCTAAGGCAAGCGCTTAAGGCTCTCAGCCGATTTTATTTTGACAACTAGCTCAAGGGTGCGTGGCACCACCTTGGCTTTGGTTGTTGCCTGATACACGCAATCCGCGACCTATGTAAGCTAACCTAAGCTAAGCTAACTATTCATACATATATGAGTTGTTGAAACATATATGTGTACCAAGCATACATACCTCAAGAACTCTTATATATATTTCGTATCGGATAATATTCTAAACTATTTCAGTTTGATAAGGGAAAAAAGATAAAACCCTTCCACTTGCATGTGTAAGCGTGTATGCGTGCACGTGTGTGGAGGTGATATATGTAATATTGTCGCAGTGATGTAAGATTTTGTGTAACTGTATCGCGCGAGCAGCGTACTCAAGGGCTCCACGCCGAGGGAACGGACCAAGGCTTGAGCAGCTGCCGAGGGGGCCTAGTCTGGTGTGGGGGGGCGAAATTTACCCCCAGACCACGGCGACGTGATCTGTGGTTACGCAGGCGTGGGCGTGAGCACGCTCTGTTTGGTGAAACAGGCTGGTACTGATCGTTCACTGCCGTTATTTCATCGGGAGGGGGGAATTGTGTACACTGTTATCATTATCTGTAGCTATAATAAAAATCAATATAGAAAACCAGCTGCCAGCTCTGGGTTCGCACGGGGTAGGTACTAATGAAGAAAACGAGATTGAAACGGCAACTGAACAAGTGAACATCAATCTGTGAATTTGATGATCTCCATCGTGTCTTCTATCATACTCAGTTTATATATGGGGATCTTTACAATACCATAATAAACCTTAATAAACCTTGTTCTGACAATTATAAACACAAGAATAAATAATTAGCTAAATGCATGCAGCCGTATTAAAACGATGCGCTTACACACATTCGGCAATTGATTTTTATTTCTATATATTCGACTAGCCGACCCGTGCCCACTTCGTTGGGCGGTAATAGGCATTATCAAGCTACAACTTTTCTCTAGAACTCAATCGTATATATCAAATAATTAAGGCAGCGTTCATAAGAAACGTTTTCGTTCTACCATTTTTCTCCGACTCCCCAAATATTACCTCCTACAACCTCACAAACTTTATCTCTTTGTAACATTAGTATAGATTATAGATAATATAATTAATTATTAGCTTCTGCCCGCGACTTCGTACGCGTAGAATGGTTATTTTGGGCTAAGACGCAGCGGAAGCTCTCTAAAGGAAAAAAACCCCCATTTTAAAACATTTTTCATTGTTACTCCGCTCCTATTGCCCTTAGTGTGATGATATATAGCCTATGACACTCACAACGAACTTGGCTTTTTATTGGTAGAAGAATTTTCAAAGTAGTTCCTGAGATTATCCCCTACAACGTCACAAACTCTACCTCTTTATAATATTAGTATATAGATTATAGCCCCTGCCCGCGACTTCGTCCGCGTAGTAATAGTTACTGCTCTGGGCTAACGCTGACACACAGTAGAAGCTCTGAAAAAGAAAAAAACATCTCGATTTTGAAACATTTTTCATCTGTTCTCCGCTTCTATTGGCCTTAGCGTGATGATAAGCCTATACCCATTCTCGATGAATGAGCTATATAACACTGAAATAATTATTCAAATCGGACCAGTAGTTCCTGAGGTTACCCCCTACAACGTTACAAACTCACAGACTTTACCTCTTTATAATATTAGTATAGATTATTAGAGCCTATGTCTTAGCGGTCATACAAGTGGGTATGTAATATAATATGCTTTTATTATCTGTAATAACGGAATAAGTTTAGTACTTATTTTTTTTATTAATACGTTATCAAAAATTATTCTAAAAACCTTTATGTATTTTTATGACAAAATCATTTAAAGCATTTCTTTTAATGAGAAATAAGATGCAAAATGAATGAACTACAATATTACTTTCAATGAACTATCAGTGCAGAACTATTAGTGCAACGTGTATATCTAAGTTTATCTTATATACGTCTTACCGCGCCAGTACGCTTGACTCTTAGGGTTCAAAAGATGTTGCTAACACTCTCAAGTGAAGCCATTCCGCTATCTTATGCGATAACTTAGAATATGAAGACGCAAGAAAACTCATGTTTGATATTAATGCGTTTTAAAAATACGACAACTTCAGAACGAGTGTTACAAACCGGAATATTTTCTACCAAAGTAAACCAAATATCTAATAACAGTGATAAAAAGGGAACCAAGACCATATTACCCAAACCGCCACATCTATATCTGTATATGATATATAAAAAAAATCCTACATTTTCCATTGTTCTATAGCCTCAATAAAATCTCAATTAACATAAATTAGTATTTCGATGTTTCATTCATTTAGATATATCAGTGATGCCCAGTTTCTGAGTCAGATTCACTGTTCAATAGCGTTATCGGTCCGATAACTAGTCAACAACATTTATCATACGATAAACGTCCGTTAAACTTAATTGGCCAATCAGGGTGTTTATCTATTCGATAAGTTTTATTTAACATTTTAAATAGTTTTAATATCTTGACAATGATATGTCATTGACGAACAACTAACGAATTGAAAAGTTTTGTATCTAAATTAATTACATTTATAAGTAAATAGTTATAAAATAAAATAATCTACCAATATCCAAAGTATTTTTTAATCATAATATTACAACTATAAGTTAAGAATTAAAATAATAAAACCAATTTTTAACATTCTTTCTTAAAAAGAGCCATCAAAGTACTAGTTAGAAGTAAGAAACGCAATGACAGTTTACCTTATGAATAACTTTATTGAGTCAATAACTAATTATAGTTTAAACGCGTACCTTTAATGGTGGTAGAGCCACACTGAAACTATTACTGGTTTCAGCATGAATGGGTCGGCTCGTCCGGGGTAGTACCACCCTCTCATAGAAAACCAACGTGAAGTAACAGTGCTTGTATTGTTGCGTTTCGTTCGGTCAGTGAGAGCGCCGGAGGCCCACCTCCACTACCCTTTCCTCTCCCTCTCCCCTCCCCTAACCCTTCCCCCCAAAGGGTGGCAACGCACTTGCAACTCCTCTGGTGTTGTTAGTGTCTATGGACGGTGGTGATCACTTAACATCAGGTGACTCACCTGTTCGTTTGCAATCTATGACATAAAAAAAAAAGAAATCGGGCAAGTCGCGTAAAAAATGAACCCCAGTATAGACAGAGCCGTTGGCAGTTACAAACATTTAAGAAATCAGTGTATATATGTACGTATTAAGGAGTTGAAACTAATTTGCCTGTCGCCATTTATCTGCGGAACGCTAATTGACAGGACTCAAGTCGGGAACCCCGGCTCGTCACGATCTAAGGCCCTATGCATAATTAACGGCAAACTAAACCGTTGAAACCTGTGGCGACACTATTATTATTGTCTCGTATACTCGTCTATGGTTACAGTTTATCCCGCGACTTACTTTATGTGTTTTAAGTAGAATAGTAATCTAATAGTTGAAATTCGGCCTTAATTCTTTTTTTTTAAGTTTATAGTGCACACTTGTAGGTAGTAGAGCCACGCTGAAGCTACTGCTGGTTTCAGCATGAATGGGTCGGCTCGACCGGGTTGGTACCACCCTGTCAGAAAAAACCGACGTGAAGTGTAACAGTGCTTGCGTTGTTGCGTTTCGTTCGGTCATTGAGAGCGCCGGAGACCCACCTACCCTCCCCTTCCATGCTGCCAAGTGTCTATGGACAGTGGTGATCACTTAACATCAGGTGTCCCATCTGTTCGTTTGCCTCCTATGATATAAAAAAACTAACCTTTTTTATATCTACCTATTTATATATAGATTAACTTTTGCTCGCGACTTTGCTCGCTTTAATATAGATTTCATCCTCGGAAACAGTACATTTTTTCCGGATGTAAGATATCTAGAAAGAAAGAAAGATATATTTATACAACACATATTACATACTATATACATAAAAAGTAAAGTGAGACAAGTCTTGTATGAAGTGAAAAAGGTCTTTGTCTCAGCATAAGCTACAGGTTTGCAAATGCAAACGTTGCAGCACTGGTTTTCAAGCATAGCCAGCTGCATACTAATATATGGACGAAATTACAAACACACGGACGCAGTAACACGATTTCAAATTAATATTATACATCCACTTGAGAATGTAACCCAGTACTGCCTATATACGATACATTTAGATCTATTTAGATATCGATCTTTGACCTTCTTGTACACCCGGAAAAAGTATATGCAAAATTTCATGTTACTCGATTATGCAGTTAATGCGTGAAATCGTAACAAACAAAACTAATTTCAGATTTATATTGTTAGTTAGGATCTTTAAGAGACATAGGTAAGTATAAATAAGTGTAAGTATGTATGTATCTCTGAATGTTGTATGTTCATATTTTTACGTATTTGCACTTAAAGGAGGTTGGTTATACGTTTTCTATTGTACCACCCTCTCACAGAACACCGACGTGAAGTAACAGTGCTTGCATTGTTGCGTTTCGTTCGGTCAGTGAGAGCGCCGGAGGCCCACCTCCCCTGCCCTCTCCTCTCTCCTCTCCCTCCCCTAACCCTTCCCCCCAAAGGGTGGCAACGCACTTGCGACTCCTCTGGTGTTGTTAGTGTCCATTTACGGTGGTCATCACTTAACATCAGGTGACCCACTTGTTCGTTTGCCACCTATAACACAAAAAAAAAACTTTTTTTTGGTAACCAATCTTCTAATATATTATTACTGCCATCGTCAAGTAGGTAATGGTACTACAAGTCTATTGTGATTATTTCAATGAACTAACAAGATGGTGGCTGTCTTGTTAGCATTTTCCAGGGAGTTTTTGTGGCAAGTCAGAATCCATGCTCCATTATAGCATTTCCCATCCAGTTCACTTGTGTACAATAACCAAATTATATTACGTAAAACAACAATTAAAAAATCTAGAGCCAAATAATACAAGATTATGAATAAAATATAATATCCATTAGCCGCCAAAAACTTCTTCCATTACTTTATTTTTGAAATATTCAATTCAATTCTCAAACATATTCTATTTGTTACAGACGACAAACTGCCGAAGAACGTGAAGCGGAACGTCAAGCGGCCAACCGCTTGATGCTCTCCCTTCAAGCTGAAGCATTAAGCAAAGGCTACATCCCTGAACCACCACCAGGCTCCGCATCGCTTACAGCGCTGCATTATCAACCACAGTCTAACGCCGCCACGGGACCGCCGTCGAATACAGCGCTAAACGCTTTACAGAACTTACAGCCGTGGGCGGGGAATCAGGGCAGTTTTTTGAACGCGCAAGCTGCGAACGCCGCCTCTCATCCGCCGCCGGTAGCGTCACCTATATGTTAATTTAGAAACTTAAATAAAATATACATATGCAATGAATTACTATTATGAAATAATATAGCATTTTAGGTGTTACCGTGAGTCGTGACTGCTTAAAATGGTGGGAAATGTCTTATTGTATCCTTTCTTTATAAAGTATACTTAAAAATCATATAAACTCCAGAAATTGTCTTTGTTTTGGAATTTGCTAAGAAATCATCCATCAAATTTGAGATTTTTATAATGTATTATGTCGCATATTTATTCAGGAAGGTTTTAACCCATCTAAGATCATACTGCCGCTGGGAATGTGGAATAAAAACGAGAATCAATTAATAGTGCGAGTGGGCTGTGTGGTAAAGTGCACCCCGAGGATCGAGGGCGAGTTGGCCATCCGAGCTTTAACGAGAACTTCCGAACTGTGAATACCTATGTCTGCGATAGATAATCTGTTCAGTCGCGTTGTCAGCTTCTTATGGAACAGTTGTGTTGACTGGGTTGACTATGGGTCATTTAAAATAAAAAATGCCAGTCAAAAATTTTCACTCATAACACTTCTGAACTGGAATAAATATTTGATTATTGAGAAATCAATCAATCAAAAATGTTCTATTATATATCAAATATATTAGAATCTAGCTTAAACTCTTACATTATATACCCTCGACCCATCTTCTTTGAATAGTATAACTAATTCATAATAAATTATAATAAAAAATGTAAATAATGTTCAACAGTATTATAGTTGTATTATTAAATAATTAATCTTAATATTTAGATATTAATTACTTAATACTTATTAAATAAAACAATTCGTATTGTAAAATAAAAATGCAACGTTAATCATTTAGTGTAATATTATAAATAAATAAATAAGTGACAACTACATTTCAAATTACAGTAAAGAATTATATTATTTCTGAAATTGTAAACCACAATAAAAAATTTGTCAATAAATTATTTCTTTAAATATTTATTTCGATCTGTAACATTTTGTTATGAAAATTTTGATTGTAAACTCTAATTTGGTAAAATTTATTTTTAAAGTAATTGGGTTATCTTATACTATAGTAATCACAATGTATTTCATTACATCTAGTATAAAACAAAGCCCCCTCCCACGTCTGTCTGTCTGTCTGTTCGCGATAAACTCAAAAACTACTGAAAGGATCTTTATGCGGTTTTCAGCAGTGGATAAAGTGATGCACAAGGAACGTTTTGGTGTATAATTTGTCCAGGATTTTTTTTATAATCAGGGCGGGATAACTTCTGTCGGACCCCCTAGTTTTGTATATATTTTGTTACACTGACATACTGTTTAACTGAACATTGTGACTTTTTTTTGTATCTTATTTTATGAAAATAGAGCCCTCTGTTTTTTATTCACATTAGTTACTTTATTTTATAGAAAAAACGAATTTTTATATGTAAAAAAAATCCTGTAAATACAAGAAAAATACAATCTATCTCAATTAATACAATTTTAAATTTACTAAACATAAAAATTACATATTTTATACTGGTTATACTTAATCAAGAACTTTTAATAAAAGTAAAATATGTATTATAACTGACACTTTTTGAAAATGTATATGGGGCATTCCACGCCAATTCGGATAGTTTGAAAAACATTTTTTTATTTCCTCAATTTTGTGACATTTTTTATTACTCTTTCAAAAGTCCTTTTTTAATTTTTTACCTTCTTAAAAATTTGTCTAAATTTTTTTTATATTTTTTTTTGTCTTTATAAGGACTTATTTAAGTATTTTGATTTTTTTAAATTTTAAACTTAAATCGAGTTTAAAAAAATGAATGTACTTTATTTTTTTTAAACTTCTATTCATTCCCCAACTTTTAATTACCGATCTGGTAATGGGGTTTCTCAAACTACTATTTACTATCGATTTTTGAAAATTTTAAATCAATAGGTGATTTGAAAGCTGAGGGGCTTCAAAAATCGAAAATAAATAGTGATCAGAGAAACCTTATTCGTTATAAAAAGTCAGTAGCGTTTTGTGAGTTTCAAAGTCCAACTTGAAACACTTCGAAAGATTGCTAGAATTTGTACAGACCTCTGCTTAATATTAAGTATAATATAACTACTGTAATATTAAGGAATACAAGATTAGTACCGCTCGAAAAGTATGCAAGTAGATAGTCATGCAGCCCCTGTAAATAATTATATGGAACGTTCAGTTCAAACGCCTACGTATAGTCTGCGTCAAACTTTTTGACCGTTCTGAACATAGCCGCGCAAAACACAAATTTAAGTATAATTCGTATTACATTATATGTATGACATCGAGCCAGCTTAAGGATAAATAAATGACAATTTTAAATTCCTTTGATAATATTTTAATTTTGCTTTGTATTACATTTTTAACGATATTATACGTAAACCCGAACTTTCGACTATATTCACAGCGGCCAAAAAGAATGACAAGGACTATAATTAGCTAGTACTACGTCTATTGATAAATAACATTGTAAATTATTGTAAAATTTCATTAGTTATCGAATTTTAATTATATTGGCTACATCCAGATCGACGTTTTAATAAAATAACATCAAATGAACTGTGTTTTTGTTTGTCTATCCTATTATATTGATGTGCGGGGTAGTAGAGTTTTACAGCATGACTGGAACCACCATGTATATGGCGAAAAAGCCAGTCACAGTGATTCGCTTCTGTGGGACGCGTTTCGGGATCAGCCTGTGCATATCCAGCTTTTTACAGACCGCCATGACAACGGCGACCGGCGATGGATAGTGTGTATCTTTGGATTGTACTGTGCTTACCATCAGGCATAGTGCAGTCATTTTGCCGTATTGCAATAAAAAAATAATAATAGTTGACCCGTGCAACTTCGTCTGCATCATATCGTACTGGTTTCAATTGTATCTTTAAACGCGAAAAATGTTTAAAAAACCTAAATAATAAACCCGATTGCAGCGACACCTATCGTTTTCAATTGTGAATCCAAATTATCCAGGGACTCACTCAAACATATACCCAGTTTGTATGTGAGAAATCTTTTAAAATAAGCCCCAATTAAGATAAAAACTAACCTACATATATTAATGATAAATGTATTTTTTCGATTTCAATTACATTCCTTGTGATTAACTATTGATAATATATATTTGCCAAAATAAACATTGTGTGCAACACTGAAGGATAATATACCTTTCTAACATTAAAAATTGTTTTATCGGATCAGTGGTACCAGGGATTCCCTGTACACAAAACGATAAAAATATGAAATGTAATTAAATGTAAAGCTTAAAATAGATTTTTTTTTTATTAATTACAATTTTTTTTACTTTAGTTACGTTATCCTAGAGAATTCCTTGCGTTTTATGGGACAAAAGGTATCCTAGATGTAACTTTATAATATTAGGTCTTTACCTATGAAATTGCCGTTGTGTATGAAAAAATTTAAACGAATTTTTTTCATGTATTTTTTATTTGTATTGATCGAAGTAATCACCCATGCAATCAATATGCACCTTTGCCAACGCAGTGGCAGTTTATTAATGCCCTTCTTAAAGAAATCAGCTGGACGGGAGGCAACAAATTCTTCAAAGGCATTTTGTACTGCCTCTCGGGTATTGAATTTTTTTCCCGCCAAGGAGTTATCCAAATTCTGGAAAAAGTAGTAGTCTGTAGGCGCAAGGTCTGGTGAGTAGGG
>MU161190.1:0-25144 GCA_015888305.1 Antheraea pernyi | reverse complement strand
TTTTTACCTTGCCAATTTGACGCAAATCGACCAATATTGTTTTGACGCTAACGTCGAAAGCTGCTGCTAATTCAGTCGTAGATTGTGTATCATCAGCTTCCACAATCGCCTTTAATTCGTCATTGTCGACTATAGTCTTCGGACTACCGCGAGGTTCATTTTTCAGGTCGAAATTCCCAGAATGGAAGCGAGCAAACCAATAACAGGTGGTGCGTTGGTTTGTAGTGTTAGCTCCGTAAACGTCGTTGATGTTGCGTGCCGCGTTGCTGGCACGACGATACTCATATTCCATAATTACTCGTATCTTTTACTTATCCATCATTACAAAAAAGATTGAAATGCGATGAAAATGTAACACTAATCAATAAACAAATGACTACTTTTGGAAAGAGAATTCCATGTTTTTAAAATAAAATTAATTTGAAATTTGAATACTTAGCCAAAAAAAAATTATTTGGTTTGAAATGACCAGTACTGCAGAACGGTAGTTTCATAGGTAAAGACCTATTATTAGTTACCCCAGTGTCAAGTTTCTTCAAAATTGGTTCAGTACTTTCAGAGTGTTACGTGTTCACAGGGATAGACATAGAGAAAAAAATTGTAAATAAATTATTTTTGGCTTCTATATCGATAACAAAGTCCACCTTGATTATAATTTTCCAAAAAAAAATGTACAGATTTGGCCTAGTTACAGTTTTATTATAGTAAAAATAAATAATAGATAGATTTGTTGTGCAAACATCGTTCAAATAAACTGTCACAAAAGTCAGATCACTCACGTTCGCTACGCTAATCACAGTGGTTAGTTTTTAACTTGGTTCGCTTCAAAAAATTTGATGAGAAGCACGTAATGGCCTTTTTCATGAAAACCAAGAGGCGCTTTCTCTAGTTCTCTAGTCTCTTATAGACTTTGGGAACCAATGCATTAGTTCAAACAAAAACATAAAAAATAAGCAACCTTTGCTTTGAAATAAATAATCACTAATAATACTCAATAACTATTTTGACAAAGAAATGATAATTATGCTAATTTAAAAACGTTAAATTATTTATAGCAATATAAATTACCTATTACAGTACATTTAAAAGTAGCATAATAAGTGTTTATTGAATTTAATAAGTAAATAAAGACCTGAACAGTAAAGTTACAAGTTTAATTATTCATAAAAAAAATGTGACTTTAAAAAGACTGGAATTAAGCATAATAAATACTTATTTTTATACTCTCTTTATTGATTCACAGACGTAATATTACATAGCTTATTATTTGCCTACTTAACTACACCCATACGAATTTAACGACAATTTATATGTTAAAAATTACGGAATCGCTAAAAAAGTGGGTGTATGCTATGACCACAGAATAGAAGTCAAAGTTTTAAATAAAGTATTTTTTTTATATCATAGGAGGCAAACGATTAGGTGGATCACCTGATGTTAAGTGATCATCACCGTCCATAAACACTTGCAACACCAGGGGAGTCGCAAGTGCGTTACTACCCTGTGTTTGGGGGAGGGGAGGAGGCCTTCCGGCACTCTCGCTGACAGAACGAAACGCAACAATGACAAGCATTGTTACTTCACGTCGGTTTTCTGTGTGTCGGTTGGTACTACCCCGGGCGGACCGTCCCGTTCATGCTGTAACCAATAATACTTTCAGCGTAGCTCTACCACCTACCAATCTAACACAATATCCATTTTTTTACAACTATTTACTACAAAAAATAATAAAATGCTCATGCAAACCCTAACAAACATAATAAATGTATTTAAAGCTTTTTACAATGGTGTACATGCATCATGAAATTTTGCGGGGTGGTAGGGTTGTACAGCCTGACTGGGTCGCAACCACCATGTATATGACGAAAAAGCGCATCATAGTGATTCGTTTCTGCGGGTCGCGTTTCGGGATCAGCCTGTGCATATCCAGCTTTTCGCAAGCCGGCATGGCAGCGGCGACCGGCGATGGATATTGTGTCACTCGGTGGTCGCCATTGTTTTTGGATTGTACTGTGCTTACCATCAGGCATAGTGCAGTCATTTTACCGTGCTAAAATAAAAAAATAAAAATACGCCAGAGATACAGAAAACGCATGTATGTAATGACAATATACCTTACATTTTATCTAGAAAAAATTTTGCTCCCAAAGTATTGGTTATATCTACATAACAGCAAGCAACGCTACGTGCAAAGGTTATTTATAATATAAAAGCGTATTATGTACAAAATCGCTTCGAAGACCTAAAGCTTAAGATTTCATCCTCATAATTCTTCTATCGCAATTACCATACGATTCAACAGCATTTGTCTGCCCTCCGTCAAACACATTTAAGAGAAATTATATTTTAACAATCAAGAGACTATTATAAGCGCATTATAAAAAATATATATACATATAATTGTACCAAAAAAAACGAAAGGAAAACGATTTGTCCACGAAACGGCTAAATGGAATCGATTTTACGAAAAAACTTTGACATTTCCGTCCCCGAGAACGGACGGCTTAACGTCTATTAAGGTCCCATATTATACTTTAATACAATTTTAATATCAAAACGTTTGGTATAATAGCGAAATATTATGAGAAACGTGACTCCCGTTCTATAATCATCTTTACATATGTTTTCGACTGTTAGTGTGGTTCTCGAAACTTAATAGCTTTTTACTGGTCAAACGTGACATTATGTGAATTGATATTTTAACAATAATGGACGATTATTAGCGGTTCATTATAGTAAATTATTATAACGTAGGAAATACTTACAATTCGAGGATGGGAAAAGTTTTATTATACAGAATTAATCTCCAATAATAAGTATTTTACCGTAACAGTTTTGTAGTAGTTTTGAAGGTGGTAGAGCCACACTGTAGCTATTACTAGATTCATCAGCAATAGTACCACCCTTTCACAGAACGCCGACATGAAGTAACAGTGCTTGCATTGTTGCGTTTCGTTCGGTCAGTGAGAGCGCCGGAGGCCCACCTCCTTTCGACCTTTCCCTTCCCCTCTCTCCTTTCTCTACCCCTCCCCCATACATATGCTGGCAACGCACTTGCGACTCCCCTGGTGTTGCTAGTGTCTATGGACGGTGGTGATCACTTAACATCAGATGACCCACCTGTTCGTTTGCCACCTTTTGACATAAAAAAAAAACAAAGTTTAGAGGTGTTCATTATTATAGCAAATAATTTAATGCATTATTTCTACGTAACATATAACAAATTATGGATAACATAATTATTCTGCTGTTAATTACGCGTTTTCTGTTATTATTATTGTCAACTAGTGGACTCAGCCGACGTTGTCTCATCCTGGTAAGCCATACAAAAATAAGATAACAAAAACCATGACAAATTATATCTAAACCTTCCTCATAAATCAATTTATCTATTCGTGAAAACCGCATGAAAATCCGTTCAGTAGTTTTTGAATTTATTTGAACAGGCAGACAGACAGCCGCGGCGGAGGACTTTGTTATATAATATTTTTTTTTGTTTCGATCTGACTAGCGTAGTCAGATCTAACGCTATTGACCAAGCGAGGTCTTAACAGCTTCACCGGACTACTAAGGCGAGCGCTTAAGGCACTCAGCCGATTTTATTTTGACAACTAGCTCAAGGGTGCGCGACACACCTCGGCTTTGGCTGTTGCCTGATACATGCAATTCGCGACCTATCTTTTTTTTTTTTTTTATCGTGGGGAAATCCCTTATGGATACACCACCCTCTCGGGGGAGAGGGTGGGTTATGTCCGACTCGCACGGACTAAAACCCCACGGTGTACGTCGTCCGCTATAGTTGGGGCGGCACGAGATCTCTATAGACTTCATCGTGCCGCCCCAGCGGTTGGCCCAGCACTATCCATCGCCGGTCGCCGCTGCCATGCCGGCCTGCGAAAAGCTGGATATGCACAGGCTGATCCCGAAACGCGACCCGCAGAAGCGAATCACTATGATGGGCTTTTTCGCCATATACATGGTGGTTGCGACACAGTTAGGCTATAAAACCCTACATAAGCATGACATAAAAGTCACCAAGATGATGAACATGTATTTGATAGTATTTACATCTGATATGAAGTGGCGATGTAGATGTGAAGATATGTACTTAGCCTATAAATAAGGTTATAGATTATGATATGGGGTCCTTCAAGCGCAACGTGAAGAGTCACTTACGCAGGCCGGCATGACAGTGGCGACCAGCGATGGATTGTGTGTCTCTCGTTTGTCGTCATTGTTTATGGAATGTACTTTGCTTACCATCAGGCGTAGTGCAGTCATTTTGCCATGCTACAATTAAAAAAACCATCCAAATTGAACTAATTTCTTCGTTATACAAAGTTTTTCGTTATATCGAACGACGTTGGAAAGAGTTTTTACTGTATTTATTGCTTTTAATATGCGAGATATTGTATACTAACAATAAAACGTTTTGTAATTCTTCTATTGAGCAAATTTCAAGGGTTATGCAATTTTTTTGACCTCCTACAGAAGAAGTAAATAATTTAATACAATTTATAATACGAATCCGATAACATCAGATAGACTTCATTGACACCGTTCATTCGATAACTGAAATAACTACGCATTATAATGAAAAAATTCAGTTCTTTAATCCTTAATACATTATTGACACAGGTTTGTAGAAACACCTGCGTAAATTGTTTGAATTATAACGATTGTATTGTTACCTGATTGTTACCTGCATACATTAAAAATAATTTTAAAGTATTGTATAAGTAATAATGGAAAGGAAATACTAAATTGTTAACAATCACTTGACCAACGCGGCATATTGTGGCGTACACGAAATGTTATATTATATTATTCTCTGTCATCCTAATGAAAAAAACATTTCTTAAACATCCAATCCAATCCAATCGTAAAGCAATTAGTACCCACAGTGTACCTTATATAAATTAGTGCCTATGCGTTTCAGGTCCGTATTTAGTGAATATTTACTCCAACCATTGACATATAAAAACGCAAAACACACAGTCTCGAATAAAAGCAGGTTAGTTTTGAAACTGGCCACAAAAACTCCCTAATGTTCAACAAAAACTCATATAGGTGGGCATAGTTACGCCATTAAATAATGATTTTGAAAATTCAACCTTACCTGAATGATTTAAAGTTGTCTTTACGAGGACGCAAGCGACGCGAGACTATTTAAAATGACTGCATAATCCAAAGTCATGCACACATTTTCGTGTGCCGGCTGAGAGACGTTAAGTGTGCATCGTGAGTTTTTGTATATCAATGACTCCCAACTAATATTATAAATGGGAAAACAAGTCTGTTTGTTTCTTTGTTATGCTTTCACGTCTTATCTACTCAACTGATCATCGAGAAATTTTGAATACATATTGCCTCCAACAGCCGCCGCAGGTACGGGGGCACTCCGAAAAAGCGAAGCGCCTCCCGTATGACACCATGCGGCAGACTGTTAAAGGCGTTGGCGATGTCCAAGGACACCGCCAATATTCTTTCGCCCTGAGAGGTCGCCTCCATGGAGACCTGTTTTAGGAGGGTCAGGGCGTCTAGTGTGGAACGCCCTGACCGGAAGCCGAACTGCGCGCTCGACAGGTTCGGCCCCACTTCCTCAAGATGCCGGACGACCCGGGAGGCAACGACCCTCTCGAGCGCCTTCCCAGTGTCGTCCAGCAACACTAGGGGTCGGTACGCAGATGCTGGGCATGCTGGGCTGCCCACTCCTCAAGAGCCTCGCCACGTGGGTTCGTGGCCGCCGCTCCCCATGCCCTTGACTTGGCATTGAAGTCACCCATTATGACGATGGGGAGCGGCTCGAGCCGCCTCACGACCGGCCCCAGCGAGTCCAAAAAGGACTCAAACTCGATGAGGGGCCGGTTCGGGGAGAAATATACCCCGAGGGTCGCGAAGCCCCGTGAGGCGACCGCCACAAACCCGGCACCCCTCTCCCTGATTGAGAGGGGTATTCCCCGCCCGGACAATACTGCAACAGAGCCGTCCGTGTCTCCGGCCCAGTGAGGCTGGTCCGGAACACGGTACGGCTCCGCAACCACCGCAACATCGATATCCCACTCCGCCGCCGCCTGCAGGAGCAGGTCCTGAGCAGCAGCGGAGTGGTTCGCATTAGTCTGGAGATAGCTGCTGTGGATGTAGTCCATTGACTATCCCACGACAGCTACCTCCATATTCGCCACCTTAAATAGGGGCGCCTTCCCTTTCACATGGGGGGGTCGACAATCACCCCCCCCCATAACGTGGTCCGCCGGCTTGCCAGCTTCTGCGCAGACAGCGCAACGCGGTTTAGCGACGGAACAGCTATCTGCGCAGTGACCCTCCTCTCCGCATCGGAAGCAGGCCGTCTTCCTGTCTATGGCCGTTGGGCACATCGGCCGGGTGTGGCCTAGGCCCATGCACTTGAAGCACCTAAACGGCCTGTTTTCCAAGTGCTGGACCCGAGCCACACTCCAACCGATCAAGATTCGGCCTGCTTCCACCAGCTTCCGTGCTGCGTCCACGGGGAGGGAAATATACAGCGAGCTGCTCGCTCCACCCCGGGGACGCAGTTCCCCGACCCTCATCTGGTTGAGGGGACAGCCAGCAACCTTCGTGATGGCCTCCACAGCCTCGTCCCAAGATACCGAGTCGTCAATTCCGACGACTCGGATATCTGTCTTTTTAACGGGCCGCACCACGGTTGTTTCCAAAATAGTTACACCATGTTGCATTGTAAAGTAGATTGTTCGTTTGAATAAGTCACGACCGTTAATAAAGGCAACGATAAATATTTTAATTATAAAGACTAATTAACAAGTAAGTCACACGGTTTCACAAAGAAATAGCAGTATAAAACTATGTGACATTTAGTTCCTGGCGTCTCAACACTCAGCTGAGTCATTGATAAAAACTCGTTCGGTCCATTCATTGGCGCTGCCTCCCCGCTTCCTCGTACCGCTCTATAAAAATCTCTTGTAATGTAAGAATATACAGTTATATAAATGGTTCAGTATAATATATATATTCTTTAAACTTTGCTATAAAGTGTTCCATGTATAATACTGAAAAGAAACATAGGACTTTCAGATTTTTTTATTTACAGCGACTCATGAGATTTCTGGCTTTTAATACGAAAAAACGAATAGATAATATATACACATGATATACATATTATGTAAGTATATATATACATTGAAAAAAAAAAGGATATTGTTAAAGTTATCAATACTCAACTGTACAATCCGTTCAGTGTTATTGTATTAATTTTTTTTATTACTTTACTTGAAGTTTTCAAGTAATTTTTTAACTATCCTTTGTACGCGGCTTCATTCAAGTTGTTGTAAATTCCTTCCTACGGGAATAGTATAGGTACAGTCTTTATTGTACTTCTGACAACATGTGTACAAAATTTTAAAATGATCCGTTAAGTAGTTGAGCCGTGAAAGCGTCACAAACAAACAAACTCGTATTCACGTTTATAATATTAATTAGAGGTTATAATTAGGGCACTACTATAACAAAAAAAATCTGATGGGTTTATTATCACAATACCTAGGTCGCAGAACCCTAATAATGAGTTTAATAGTTTGTTGTTTACTAGTAGTACGCATGCGTAATTCAGATATCAATATATGACTCAGAGACATCACCGCGCTTCTTAGAATACACCATCTACTTGTTGGAACATCGTCATAGTTCATCTTATTTTGTGAGTTCGAGGTAATCTTGGCTCCTGGTTCGCAATTCAAATTAGGAGATGTATCTAAAGACAACCACGCGTTTTGGAATTTTATCAAGCGATTTAAAAAGGAAGTTTTTATTTTCCTTAGCATGTGTACACAATTTTTTCACAGATTACACAACTTATTTTTATGATTCATTTTTACTGGGATAATCCCTACACTCACGGCAAGATTTTAGTACATAAAATACTAGCGAACCATCCCGGCTTCGCATTCGTGTAGTCCTTGTGGCATTCGAACGATTTAGAATCCGTTTTTCGGGCTTTCGATATTTATAGTCCATTAGAGATGTAGAGGTTAGCTGTGTAAGAACTTTTAAAGAAATAACTTTCTATGTACAATTTTTTCTTTTATGTCATAACTGGCAAACGAACGTGTGGGTCACCTGATATTAAGAGATCACCAATGGCAATCATTGTTACTTCACGTCGGTTTTCTATCAGAGGGTGGTACTACCCCGGGCGAGTCGACCCATTCATGCTGAAATCAATAATAGCTTCAGCGGCCCCGGAGGCTCCCCTCCCCTTTTCCCTCCATTTTCCTTCCCTTTCCCCCAAACACAAGCTGGCAATGCACTTTCGACTTCCCTTGTGTTGTTAGTGTCTATGGACGATGGTGATCACTTAACATCAGGTGACCCACATATTCGTTTGTCTGCTATGATTTACAAAAAAAAAAAATTAAAATAGCATAGCAAATAACTAAATGTATCTTAATAAATATGTTAAAAATTATCGCACCAATTTTTATGTGTATATTATTTATGTTTATTATTGGTTTTAATAATTTTTCTTATGTTTAAAGTACTTCATATAAGTCATGTTTATTGCTATTCTTTACGTGTGGATGTGCAATGTATGTATGTGTGTATGATTTGATTTAGGTTCTGTGTATTTTTTGTGTCGTTCTGTGTTATATTCTTATCTATTGTCGTTTGTTCTCGTTTTTTTTTGTACCATGTGATACAACATGGTAGTTATTGTTGTTCACTTCAATTTCAATCAGAAAGCTATCGGAAGCGTATAATAGCGTGGTATACTAAAACTGTAAAATACTAAATCCAAAGGCCTACCAATCAAACCTGTCCACAGTTTTATAAGTAAGGCTATTTTCCAAGCGACAAACTCTTCGTTTTTTCCCTCCATAAGTTATACATCAAAATAGACAAACATACGTTGATATATCATACAATTACTATTTCCTCATAATAGGGACACAATCGCAACTTAAAGATATTATGCAACTATCAATATGTGTGTGAGAGAGAGAGTTATTTACGTTACATTACGTGTTCTTCCCGCTGAAAACCACGATACGAAGAATGAATTCACATTTCATTAACAATCATCAAAATTGCTACTACCTAATGAAGAAAATTAAAAAAAGGAATAATAACAAAATACTTTATTCATTTTAGGCCCTAATAAGGCGCTTATGAACGTCAAAACTACCACCGGTTCGGAAAACAACCCAGTCATTGAGAAGAACCGGCAAGAAACTCGATCGGATACATCTTTTTAACATATATATTTCGAATACATTATACGTTACAATACCGTTTTGGATAACACAATACAGTGGATGCACAGAGAGGATTCAATTCCAGACATCACCATCGTTCACATATTGATCATATTATATTGGCATATAATAGCCTTTCGACACTAAAACCTGCTTGACATGGCGTTTAAATTTGCAGTCCGGCAAATCGGTCATATGTTTTGGGACTTTATTGTTAAACCTAACACTAACCTAACTAATACATGTAGTTCCTATGAAAGAACAAAACCATTTTCCGAATTACGAAGACACTTAAGATTATTATTAATTAAGAATTAACCTGAACCAGGAACTTATTGAACGTGACCTTGATTCTACAACATAGACAAGTTTTTGTGGAGAATATCGACCATATATATGTTAAAGTAATATATCTAATCTTCTTTTATTAGGTAACAACTTTCACCAAATTACTGTTTAAAAAAAAATTGGAATGATTATCTAATACAATAAAAATATAACTTCAGAAGGTTATATTATTTTAACCGTGTATCATATATGTTCATACAATACCTATATTGAGTGGAAAAAAAACTTTTTAATGGTTTACAATGGGAAGGATTTTTTATAATCAAGAAAACTGTGACAATCAAAAAGTCAAATTTTGACACATCGCGTGACAGTTGCATGAAATTAGTTTTAAAAATAAGCAAGGGCACGTCCCGCATTCAGCCTAATAATCATATTGGGGACCAAAGTATTTTTTTTAATGGCTTTACATGATCATGATATTTTCTATAATTACATATATTATATTCAAATAATAACACTATAGTTTAGGTAAATAATAAAGTTATACAGTAAAGGATTCAGTCTTCACTGCGGTTTGTCTATCAAAGACACAAACTTCTAATTGTACTGGAAAGTTTTTTTTTCCTGAACTGACTACGCTATTGACCAAGCAAGGTCTTAACAGCTTCACCGGACTACTAAGGCGAGCGCTTAAGGCACTCAGCCGATTTTATTTTACAACTAGTTCAAGGGTGCGCGGCACACCTCGGCTTTGGCTGTTGTCTGTTACATGCAATACGCGACCTATGTGATCTTTTTTTTATCGTGGGGAAATTCCTTTTGGATTCACCTCGGGGGAGAGAGTTGGTTATGTCCGACTCGCACGGACTAAAACCCCACGGTGTACGTCTTCCGCTATATTTGGGGCGGCACGAGATCTCTATAGACATCATCGTGCCGCCCCAGCGGTTGGCCCAGCAGTAAAAGCGCCGCCGCCGGGCCTCATCCTGTTGGGAGACAGCCGTGTACACCCCGGCCGTCTCCTCCGTCCACCGGACCTGTGCAATGGGAAGATGGGCCTCCCGACCCATCTTCCCTCGACCTATGTGAGCTAACCTAAGAGAGAGACAACTCAGACTGGAAAGATAAACTAGTCAGACTTCAGTAACATAGTAAATGAGATTGCCACGTTTTATTATGTTTTTCAATTACACTTTTATAGGAAACTTGTTTGCGCGTTAATGTAAATTTTACGTATGCCGCGGGAACTGTACCTTTTTTTTTTAATTAGAAGGTATCCTATATCCATTTCTGACTCGTGTCATTGTATATGCAACATTTCATGATAATCGGTTGAGTAGAAAGCATAAGAAACAAACTCATTTTCGCATTTATAATATTACTTGTACAGGAAATTATTACATATAAATTAATTACATACCATAGGTTTTTAGTTTAGTTTTTTTCAATTCAGTCATTGTACTTCCATGTAACGTAATTGCAGATAATATCGATGTCTGATTTAGCGATGGAATACAGATCTTTTGGTGGTTAATGGATTGCGATGTGTTTAAAGACACTATGTCGTGCCAAATTAAAAAAAAATACTATGCCGGACTGTAAATCTTGATACTTCCACTGTTATTTAATATACTTATCATTCTATTAGAGTCTGTTATCTCCTCGAACACATGATCGAACTGAAATGTTTGTATTGCAGGGAAACAATTAAAAAATACAACAAAGAGCCAACGTCACGCGGCGTTTCCAGGCGCTCACCCATCCGGGTAGGGTGTGTCGTAAAGACACACTTTAGAAGTGAAACTGTTGTGGTACAGGGAAACAAATTAAATAAAAAAATAAAATAAAGAGCCAACGCCTTGCGGTGTTCCCAAGCGGTCACCCATCCAAGTACTGACCACGCCCGAGGTTGCTTAATTTGAGTAATCGGACGAGAACCTGTGTTTTCAACACTACCCGGCACAGCATTTCCCCACCACTTTTTGTCACAAAAAAAGGTTGTCGATAAGAATTTCAAAACCTTCAAAAATCTATATCATTCAATCTTTAGTCACTAGAACCTACATTAAGGTCAATGTGCTTTTTGATTTCACGTCTAGATATTTTATGACCATTATTTTCCAAATGGATTCATATATTTTTCAAGGCGTGAACACAATTATAATATAATTTCTTCTTATCTGTAATTGTTATGTAAATGTAAATCTGATAAGTTGAGAACTTCATCAACGGAACTGCGATAATAAGTGTTGGAAATTATTACAGCTAGAACAATAAATAAAACACACACTGTGGTTAGTATAAAATAATTACTAATGTGTAAAAGTTAAGTTTATTTTTTTTCTGATTGACTCCACCTGATATAAAGTGAGGACACAATTGAATACAGTATAGAAAGAAAATAATTTTCAAATCAAATCAAAAATACTAGGCCCTAAGAAGTCACATATGTACGCAAAACTACCACCGGTTCGGAAAACAACCCAGTCATGGAAAAGAACCGCCAAGAAACACAGACAAGATACACAAACAGGATTAAATTCCAGACATCACCATCGTTCACATATTGATCCACTCTATAATAGCCTTTTGACACCAAAAGCCGCTTGTCATGGCGATTACATTTGCAGTCCGGTAAAACGTTAATATGTTTTGGGACTTTATTGAAAAACCTAACGCTATTGTAGTAAGCATAAAATCACAATCAATATCGGACAATATTTTTAAATATCATCCTGTTACATTCTGTTTTGATTACTTACTTTTTGATTTTTTAATTCTTTTACAATACATGCCCTAATAATTATAAACACACCAAAACAGAGTTAGCCAATTAGATTTAGTAGCTGTTCTGAAATCATGTGCTTGTGGAAATCATCTTTGGGGGTGTAACGGGTGTCGAATAACATCTAAGAGTTGAGACATCGAAACCAACCTCACCTGCACCTGAATAACGAACGAGGTGATGGCGAAAGCGGGGTGGTAGGGTTTTACAGCTGATTGAGTTGCAACCACCATGTATATGGCGAAAAAGCCCGTCATATTGATTCGCTTCTGCGGGTCGCGTTTCGGGATCAGCCTGTGCATATCCAGCCTTTCGCAGGCCGGCATGACAGCGGCGACCGTCGATGGATACTGTGTCACTTGGTGGTTGCCATTATTTTTCGATTGTACTGTGCTTACTATCAGGCATAGTGCAGTCATTTTGCCGAGCTACAATTAAAAAAAAATACATTTGGCTATTAATTTATATTTATATATATCACTTCTCAGAGAGCCACGTTGTTACCCAGTCGTTATAATTTCACAACTATAGCGTATAAATTCTAAAATTAGAGCGTATCCAATAAATGTGTTGAAGATTACAAAGCTTGCATAAACTGCTATTCATCTTTATAATGTCACTTGAAATATAATCACAATATAGTTAATTATTCATAGCATAATAGTGTGAAAAGCAATTAGGAATGTACGATTGATTAGGGTCGTATCAAATATAATCCAGAGCAGGCAAGCAATTTGAGGTGAGTAACCATGAAGTTGCTAACAATTTTCGTGATAAATATGGATGAGGCATACGGAGTCTAAGAGTCTATTGTAATCTAAGAGTAATCGGTTCGATAACTTGTCAAATCGGGTTTCTGAACACACAATCATACGATAAACCTCCGTTAAACTAAACTGGCCAATCTGGGCGTTTATCTATTCGCTAAGTTTTATGACATTTTAAATAGTTTTTAATATCTTGACGATGACATTTCATCGACGAACAACTAACGAATTGAAAAGTTTTGTATCTACAATAATTACATTTAAAAGTAAATAATTATAAAATAAAATTAAACCATCTACTAATCTTCAAAGTCTTTTTTAATCATAATATTACTACTGTAAGTGAAGAATTAAAATAATAAAACCAATTTTTAACATTCTTTCTTAAAAAGTTTTGAGTATAAAGTTTCTTAGTTTTGGGTTTCATAGTAATTTGACAACTCGTTATGTACTCAGAAACGCATTTACAGTTTATCGTATTGATAACTTTATTGAGTCAATAACTAATGATAGTTTATCCGAGTACCTCAGAAACCGGGCAATGTGAGTCTTTTTATTTTCATACTGACCATTATTAGATATATTACATTATAGGCAAACCGTAGCACCCTGGATTTGCATATGTGCAAGGTATTAATGAGGCATCAAAAGAATGTGTAGGGACACAGATAAAGTATATGCAAAATATGTATTATGTAATAATGTACGTGGGTGCATAAAATATAGAGAGCGCGGCTGCGTCCGCGCTCGATTAAGTAGTCGGTAATAAACTCTCCAAACAAATAGACGTCATTTTATTTGTATACTCCCAGAACGTGGTTAACGGAATTTGGTCAATAAATAAATCAAATTATACGTTAAAGTGGTGACCCCGACAAAAGAACAATCTTCGTTTTAAATAATACCTTTTGGGAGTACTGACGTCCGGAAAATACAAACATTAAAATGCAAAGCCCTCAAGTACCGCGTGCTCATGACGCAAAATGTGAGGTTAGTTGTAAAAGCAACGAGGAGGTTGCGAGCATCACGATCACTTCACGAATTCCGGAATTTTGGGCAGACCAAACGCGACTCTGGTTTGTCCAATTTGAAGCGGCGGTGGAGAGCCAGCGCCTTAGTGATGCGGCGAAACAGAACCTCGTGGTCACAAAGCTCAGTAAAAATGCTATACAGCAAGTAAGCGATTTATTACTAGCACCGCCAGAGAAACGAAAATATGAAACCTTAAAGGAGAGATTATTACAAGTGTTTGAAGAGTCGGAGACGAGGAAGCTGCAAAAGCTCATCGGAGAAATGGAGCTGGGAGATCAGCGACCATCACAGCTGCTGCGGCGGATGCGAGATTTGGCCAGAGAGAAGGTACCGGATGACACGTTGAGCATGATGTGGCAGTCACACCTGCCAACTGCAGTTCGGGCTATACTTACAGTAACAGCCTCAAAAGACCTGGATGTCCTCGCGGTGATAGCGGATAAGGTCGTGGAAAATACGGGTGCAACAACGGCTCAGATCGCGGAAGTTAAGATGGCAGAAGCGGTGAGATCGATACCTGATGAAACAGCAGAAATATATTCAATCAGAGGAGAATTGGCCAGGATCAACTTGCGACTCAAGAATCTGGAGAGAGACAGGACCAGGAAAAACTACGGTGATGATCGGAGATCCAGATCAGTTTCAAGGAATGCAAGTACGTCTAATAAAAGAAAAGATGATAACTGGTTGTGTTTTTACCATTTTCGTTATAGAGAGAACGCAACCAAATGTATTAAACCGTGTAATTGGAAAGGAGTGCAGATCAACACAGAGGGAAACTAGCAATTATGCAGCCGACGGCGGGCTCCTGCATAAGCCACCATAACCGCCTTATTGTATGCGACATAACTTCAGGTATGAGATTTTTAATTGATACCGGGGCAAATGTGTCTGTGATACCGGTGAATAAAAATCAGTTACGTAGATATAATAGTGATAAGTGGAAATTTAACTTATATGCTGCGAATGGGACGCTCATTAAAACGTATGGTTTAAAAACATTAACTTTAAATTTAGGTCTAAGGCGCCCGTACACTTGGAATTTCATTATAGCGGAAGTGGAACAGCCTATTATTGGTGCTGATTTTTTATCACATAATAAATTAATAGTTGATCTAAGTGGACGGCGGCTTTTAGACCAGAAAACTAGCTTAAGTGTTATAGGATCATTAGTTTTGTGGAAAGAACCGTCATTAACTACGGTAGACAACAACAACGTTTTTGCTGATTTGCTCTATCAATATCCAAAAATTACTAAACCGATGTCATTTATAGAGGACCCTCCATATTCGGTGTTTCACCATATTGAGACATCCGGACCACCAGTGTTCGCTCGTGCTAGACCATTAGCACCCGAGAGATACACCAAGGTCAAAGAAGAATTCCAACGGATGCAAGAGTTAGGTATATGTAGGCCGTCAAAAAGTTCGTGGGCGAGTCCTCTACATGTGGTACCTAAAAAGGATGGGCAGCTACGTCCTTGTGGCGATTATAGAGCTTTAAATACTATAACTAAGCCTGACAGATACCCGATACCACGCATTAGCGATTTTACGTACATTTTAGGTAATAAAAAAATATTCTCGCGTTTAGACATAAATAGAGCTTATCACAATATAATGGTCGCACCGGAAGACATAGAAAAAACGGCTATTACAACTCCGTTCGGTTTATACGAGTTCACGCGTATGACGTTTGGATTGAGAAATGCGGCTCAAACATTCCAGCGGTATATGAATAATTCTGTCTTGCAGGGCCTAGAAGAAGAGTTTAAGGGTAAAGACTCTCATTTCTATTTTTGTTATATAGATGATGTAATTGTGGCCAGCGAATCAGCGGAAAATCATAAGCTCCATTTAAAAGCGATTTTCGAGCGGTTGGATAAGTTCGGTATTACAATTAACTTGGGAAAATGTTGTTTTGGCAAATCAAAATTAGATTTTCTAGGTTATGAAATTTCATCAGACGGATATAGCCCACTTAAGGATAAGGTACAGGCGATCACAAATTTCCCGAAACCCGAAACAGTGGAACAGTTGAGACGTTTTTTGGGAATGATAAATTTTTATAGGTCTAGTTTACCTAAGGCAGCGGAATATCAGTCAATTTTAAATAAGTATTTACAAAACTCTAAGAAAAAAGATAAATCGCTCGTTCAGTGGACGGACGAAGCGGTTGCTGCATTCGCTAAATGTAAAACTAGCCTGCAAAATGCGACGATGTTGAGTTACCCAGTATTAAATGCAGAACTTGCAATTATGACTGATTCGTCGAATCACTGCGCAGGTGGCGTGTTACAAATAAAGGTAGGGACACACTGGATACCATTAGGATACTTTTCTAAGAAACTCAGTGATACTCAATTAAAATATAGCACGTACGATAGGGAACTTTTAGGAATATATTTATCGGTACAGCATTTTAGGTACATGGTAGAGGGAAGACCTTTTGTAATTTACACAGACCACAAACCCTTAGTGTACGCGTTTTCAAAGAAACCTAGTGATAAAGAGACACCTAGACGTATTAGGCAGCTCATGTTTATTAGCGAATTTACGACGAACATTCAACATATTAGCGGTAGCGACAATGTAGTAGCAGATGCACTATCGCGTATTGAGACAATTGTATGCCCGACGACACTTGATTTCGCGGAATTAGCGATGGCGCAACGGTCGGACTCTGAGCTAAGTAGGTTGCTAACGGAAAAAAACGGACGATTGCAATTTAAGCAAATTCTTTCGCCCGACGGTCTTTATGAGGTTACATGCGAAGTCTCTACTAATATTATTAGGCCATACCTACCAGTAGGATTTAGAAAATCGGCATTTCACGTAGTGCATGATTTGTCTCATCCCGGTATACGTACAACGAGAAAACTAGTTACAGCTAGGTATTTTTGGCCTGGTGTAAATGTAGACGTAAAAACATGGGCAAAAACCTGCATAAATTGCCAGAAATCGAAAATAATACGGCATACCGTATCCGGATTAGGACAATTCGAAACCAGTAATAGGTTTGAGCATTTGCATATAGATTTAGTAGGACCATTAACTATATCAGCTGAGGGTTACAGATATTGCCTTACGGTAATAGACAGGGCAACGGGTTGGCCCGAAGCTTTTGCAATAAAAGATATATATGCTCAAACAGTAGCCAAGACACTCTATGAGGGCTGGGTTACCCGCTACGGTTGTCCAATACGGATCACGACCGATCAAGGTAGGCAATTTGAGAGCAGTTTGTTCAATGAATTGTTGAAATGCCTAGGGGTGAATAGGTTAAGAACTACAGCATATCATCCGCAGGGGAATGGGGCGGTAGAAAGATTTCATCGCGTATTAAAAGCAGCACTGATGGCACGTAGAGATCATGGAACGTGGGTCGAGGAATTACCTACAGTTCTTTTAGGATTACGAGCAACGCCGCGCAGTGACACAGGTGTCAGTGCCGCGGAGTTAACATTTGGTAAAACGCTGAGGTTACCAGGAGATTTTTTCGGTGGTACGGATATAAAAGTTAGCGACGCAAACGAATACGTACAGCAAGTCAGGGAATCCATTTTAAAACTTGCACCTAGACCAGCAAAACAGAGAGATTCACGTAACATTTTTGTACACTCAGATCTACACACGTGCTCGCATGTTTTTGTGCGGGTTGATTACGTGCGGAAATCATTACAACCTCCGTACGAAGGTCCATATAAAGTAATGGATAGAAAGGACAAGTATTTTGTGGTAAAGTTACCAGACAGACAGGTAAACGTGTCAGTTGATAGATTAAAACCGGCATACGTAGTTGATGACAGTAACTTTTCACAAAATGTACAAGATTGTAATTCCCATAATTCGGATAATAGTAATAAGTTTAGTAGTATAAATAATAATAAGAATACAAAGCTGAGTAGTTTCCCGGACACACGGACCACTCGTAGCGGTAGAATTATAAAGCCGCCGATAAGGTTTGGGTGACATAGCGTAAATTAGTTAGTACACCCAGTATGCAATCTGTGCGTCGAGTTTATTTTTTCATTTTTTTTAATGTTTCATGTATTGTAAGTCAGAAGATAGGAAATATTATTGTCGTAATAGTGAAATGCTTTAGATGTATGTGGTTTTTTGTGTAATAATACTATTCTTTGGATAGTTAGTATGATAATTTTATATAAAAATTGTGTATCATTTTATTTGCCGTAATAGTGAAATGCTTTAGATGTATGTGGTTTTTTGTGTAATAATACTATTCTTTGGATAGTTAGTATGATAATTTTATATAAAAATTGTGTATCATTTTATTTGCGTAAGATGTAAATTGTGTCAGTATTGCATCAGAAAATTGTTATTGCAGTAAATGGATTGTTCAGCAATGTTTTGTTAACCTACTAAAGTTGTTGATCATGTAAATTTATACTTCTATTGGATAACATAATTATATTTTTTACATATAGATTTAGTAGGACCATTAACTACATCAGCTGAGGGTTACAGATATTGCCTTACGGTAATAGACAGGGCAACGGGTTGGCCCGAAGTTTTTGCAATAAAAGATATATATGCTCAAACAGTAGCCAAGACACTCTATGAGGGCTGGGTTACCCGCTACGGTTGTCCAATACGGATCACGACCGATCAAGGTAGGCAATTTGAGAGCAGTTTGTTCAATGAATTGTTGAAATGCCTAGGGGTGAATAGGTTAAGAACTACAGCATATCATCCGCAGGGGAATGGGGCGGTAGAAAGATTTCATCGCGTATTAAAAGCAGCACTGATGGCACGTAGAGATCATGGAACGTGGGTCGAGGAATTACCTACAGTTCTTTTAGGATTACGAGCAACGCCGCGCAGTGACACAGGTGTCAGTGCCGCGGAGTTAACATTTGGTAAAACGCTGAGGTTACCAGGAGATTTTTTCGGTGGTACGGATATAAAAGTTAGCGACGCAAACGAATACGTACAGCAAGTCAGGGAATCCATTTTAAAACTTGCACCTAGACCAGCAAAACAGAGAGATTCACGTAACATTTTTGTACACTCAGATCTACACACGTGCTCGCATGTTTTTGTGCGGGTTGATTACGTGCGGAAATCATTACAACCTCCGTACGAAGGTCCATATAAAGTAATGGATAGAAAGGACAAGTATTTTGTGGTAAAGTTACCAGACAGACAGGTAAACGTGTCAGTTGATAGATTAAAACCGGCATACGTAGTTGATGACAGTAACTTTTCACAAAATGTACAAGATTGTAATTCCCATAATTCGGATAATAGTAATAAGTTTAGTAGTATAAATAATAATAAGAATACAAAGCTGAGTAGTTTCCCGGACACACGGACCACTCGTAGCGGTAGAATTATAAAGCCGCCGATAAGGTTTGGGTGACATAGCGTAAATTAGTTAGTACACCCAGTATGCAATCTGTGCGTCGAGTTTATTTTTTCATTTTTTTAATGTTTCATGTATTGTAAATCAGAATATAGGAATACTATTTTTGTAATATTTGTTTTTTTTAATGTAATAATACTATTCTTTGGATAGTTAGTATGATAATTTTGTATAAAAATGTGTATCATTTTATTTGCGTAAGATGTAAATTGTGTCAGTATTGCATCAGAAAATTGTTATTGCAGTAAATGGATTGTTCAGCAATGTTTTGTTAACCTACTAAAGTTGTTGATCATGTAAATTTATACTTCTATTGGATAACATAATTATATTTTAGGCTTTATTCGAGCAGTGGCGATATAAGTAAGCACTATTATTTTTGCCCAAATGTAAATTTTAAAGCGCCTAAAATGTATCTAAATTCTTTACATTTTTAACGTATAATTTGATTTATTTATTGTCCAAATTCCGTTAACCACGTTCTGGGAGTATACAAATAAAATGACACAATAAATAAATCAAATTATACGTTAAAAATGTAAAGAATTTAGATACATTTTAGGCGCTTTAAAATTTACATTTGGGCAAAAATAATAAATCTTCGTTAGCATCTTAACATGAATATTATTTTTTGTTACTCGTAATTTTAAATCTTTTTTATATTCCAAGATTTTTTCCGAGATTCCTGTTTGGGGAAGGGGGAGAGGGGAGAAAAGGGGAGATGGGCCCCCGGCGCTCTTACTGACCGAACGAAACGCAACAATGCAAGCACTGTTACTTCACGTCGGTTTTCTATGAGAGGGTGATACTACTCCGGGCGAGCCGACCCATTCACCACCAGTAATAGCTTCAGCGTGGCTCTACCACCTATCAAAAACAAACCCATATTCCACATAAATAAGCAACGATAATGAAACTCTATTTAGCCATACGGTTAAATAAATAATAAATCGTGAGCGACAGTCCCCTGTTTATCTTAAAGTAACCACCTCCATTGTTAATATTATTTCCTTACTGAACGTAACACTGAAAACAGCCCATACAGCCCATTACCGGACCGCATAGCCGCGCACACGAACCGAATTGCAGTTAATTATTACCGCATGCGAACATGGATTATCAATTTTGGACAGAGAAATGGGTAATGAAGGGGCTTAATAAGTTATTATTATATATTGTATAAATTATATTCTTCACTTATTTATTTTTAGCTAATATGTATCTAGTATAACATATTAAATTACATTTCAAAATAAGCTAAATCCAATTTTAGCTGTTCCTAATATTTTACGTTATTTTTAAGATCTTCAAATTCTGTACATGTGAAATATGAAGATCATAAAAAAACTAATAACCTTATGAACGGTAAAAAAACTTCGTTATTGATGTATTAAAACTGGAGATCTTAAAAAAAAGTGTGTATGTACTCATGTACACGCGTTAGAAGTTATACTTCTTTGGGGTAACAAGAGAAAAATCTTTTCAAAAATTGTCTGTCGCCTTATTCTTTGTATTTGTTTGTAGAAAAAACGGCACTAACAATAGGAAAAGTATTTAATACATTGAACGTTTTAACAGAAAGAAATACAAACAACAAAGCTAAAGAAACAAAATGTTGGCTATAGCTAATTTCAGGGTGACGGTGTGCGCGCGCATCGTAATAACTTCAGAGTGCCGGTTTTTCGAGACGGTGTGCGCGCACATCGTAATAACTTCAGGGTGCCGGTTTTTGGAGACGGTGTGCGCGCGCATCGTAATAACTACAGGGTGCCGGTTTTTCGAGACGGTGTGCGCGCGCATCGTAATAACTACAGGGTGCCGGTTTTTCGAGACGGTGTGCGCGCGCATCGTAATAACTTCAGGGTGCCGGTTTTTCGAGACGGTGTGCGCGCACATCGTAATAACTTCAGGGTGCCGGTTTTTCGAGACGGTGTGCGCGCGCATCGTAATAACTACAGGGTGCCGGTTTTTCGAGACGGTGTGCGCGCGCATCGTAATAACTTTAGGGTGCCGGTTTTTCAAGACGGTGTGCGCGCGCATCGTAATAATTTACTCTCGTCATTTTTCCCTAACGCGCCAAGTGAAGTATAACTTCAAAAATTAAACATGATTAAAGATTAAAATTAGATTTACATCATTTTGAAATATAGTGACTCAAATATCTGTTCCATAAGTTATATAACAAAGCTTTTCTATAGTTCTTCGTCTTCTTCGTTGATAAGGTTTCAACTATAGTTTAAAGAATCTCCTCCGAAAGGTCTACATATATATTATACTAGTTATCCGCCCCGATTTCTCTTTTCCATTATGACTTTGCGCTCAAGGAAAATCAGTCATCAGTTTGTCAATTATGGGAAATCTGTCAAAGTATGAGAATTTTTTAACCCAAAATGTTTATTCCTTAAACATTATTTCTCATACAAATATTTTTCCGACAATTATTTATTTAACGCATAATGTGTAAATAAATAAATATAACAAAAAAAAAGAAAAAGACAAATAGGTGCAGTCTTTCTGAAATTATGCACTTACAAGCTTCTATATATTCTGCAACTGAGTTTTATTTGTATAGATAGGTATAAAATAGACAAAAGTTGATGTATTGACGTGTTAACGTCATATAAATCGATGAACGCCGGCTGCACGCACTGCAATGCATGACTCATTGTCACGTTCCGCTTGAGCCGAACGTGTAAGCGTGTAAGAGCGGATCGGCCTAAGCGTTCGGCTTGTGAGTTGTAACGCATCTATCTCTCTTCCACTCCATCAGCCGATGCGTCCGAGTCGTTGTCACCTAAAATTATCGTTCGTAAACCGACTTTACAGACAACCAATTTTTTTTTAAATGAAGCAGTAAAGATAAATTTTGTGGCGTTTACTTTGGTAATGTATGGCATTCGTCGCTGCCACGACGCATAAGGGACCTCATTCAACTAAAAAAAGAACTTCGCATACAATGGCAGAATACCCGCTGCCCGAGTTTGAAATCACAACTCAACTCGATGGTGGCGCACGTTAAGCTCGCACTAGACGACCATACGTCCGAAACATGGGACACACATGTCGAGAGCATAGGAGATCATCCACCCTCAGTGCACTGGCTATGTCGTAACTTGTCTACGGCGCCGAGAAAATCACATCCGCTCGTAGGATCAGACGGTTTCCCGAGGTTTATGACAGAAGATAGAGCCGAAATCTTTGCCTCACACCTGAGGCAACAATTCACGCCCAACCCGATTACAAATAGCCAACACTATAGCGGGATCAACCGATATCTGAGCTCCAGAAGAACCGAGGCTGAAGCTACAGATAATGAAAACCTATTCATATCGCCGCGCGAAGTACAGCGCGCAATTAAATACCTAAAGCCGAAGGAGGCCCCAGGAGCAGACGGAATAACCAACTCAATGTTACGTCACGTGCCGTACAAAACCGTCGCGGCACTGACGCGACTTTATAACGGTATCCTGAGAGCAAGCCACTTCCCCAGAGAGTGGAAACTGGGAGTGGTGGTAATGATCCCAAAACAAAACAAAGGTCTCAAAAAGCCGGAAAACCACAGACCGATAACGCTGCTCAGCACACTCTTGAAAGTTTTCGAGAGACTAGTGCTGGGCATGCTGAAGTCCTACATCGATTTACAGAGGGAAAAGTTTGGCTTTAGAGAGGGTCATTCAACCCCCCTACAGCTCACGAGGGTGATTCACACCTTAGTCAACACGTATAACAAAAAGGAAACGCCATCGTGCTCCTCGATATAGAGAAAGCGTTTGACAAGGTGTGGCACGAAGGCCTATTATATAAAGTAGCGACGGCAACTACCACCCCTGCCCTCCTACAAAGAGTGATAAGATCATTTGTAGAAGACCGCAAAATCAGAGTAAAAGTCGAAAACCAGATGTCCCGAGAGGTAGAGGTACTAGCAGGAGTGCCACAGGGCAGCTGCCTCTTACCATTATTATACGCGCTCTACACCAACGACATCCCGGTGGTCGGCAAAGCGAAGTTAGCCCTCTTCGCCGACGCCACAGCTTATTTCGCGACATCCATGAATAGGCAGAGATCTGTCGCGCTAATACAGCCAACACTGGATGCGCTTCCCGCGTGGCTGGATAGATGGCAGCTCACCATAAACGTCGGGAAGACGCAAGCTTTCCAGCTTAGATATGCGAACATCCCCACACCACCCTTGACACTATTCGGAGAGACCCTACAATGGAGGAATGAGATTAAATATCTCGGGGTCACAATAGACAGAGGACTGTCATTCCGAAAACACGCTGACGAAATCATCGCGCAGACGAGAGTGGCGAGGAGAGTGCTGTGCTCGGTATTCACCTCTAAACTCCCGTACCGTACAAAGCTAGTACTCTATAAGACGTACGTGAGATCACGTCTCACGTACGCAGCCCCGGCTTGGTTCGGTTGCGTATCAGAGACTATTAAACGCAGATTACGAACCCAACAAAGCCAGACGCTAAGAACGATCGTCGGGGCTCCGCGTTATGTGAAGAACGCGACGATCGCACGCGATCTGCGAATAGAGAGCCTAGACAGTTTTCTAAGCAGCCTCGCCACGAACATGTTTCGGAGAGCGGATAGATCGGCGCATGTTCACCTCCAGAACATAGCGCCGCTTCACACGAGACCGCCCGATAACAGTAATAACATCAAAATCCCAGCTAACCAGAGTACCGAGAGAAGGAAAATGACAAAACAACAGGCACGAACGCTAGTTCGCTCCCCAGAGAGTGAATGATCGAGGCATGCATTGAAAACCCACAAGAGGCTTGTCCTCGACCCACAGACACGTCCTACAGTAGGACGTCGAACCATTGCCACCGTTAGAGGGTTCGCCCTGGCACGGTTACCCCCACACCTGTAATAAAAGCAGGAGTGTGAGAAGATTGCGACGGTTGGTAACGTTGATTAAACATTCTGAGTATCTAAGAAAAGTTTACTACTTAATTTTAGATCATAAAAATATCTACAAAAAAATCCAGATCAGTTTTGCTTTGAAAATTCATTGGTTATTTGCGACAAACAAAACTGTCCATTACAGAATATCAATTAAATGAATATTTTAGGAGATATCACGGATTTCAAATTACGCATAACAACACACCATCGCCACATTTTTTATAACCCAACTACACATAAATAAAAATTGTAACCTAAACATTTATATAATAATAATAATATCATTTATTCCAGACTCATCGTTACATTCATATATGTGGGTACAATTACAAGTTTAAAAATTGGTGTTAGCAACAATAATAAAACAGAAAAATAAATTATAAACAAAAACACAGAACACAGGATATAATTAAGTGGCAGGCCCGAGTGGGCCCTCCGGTGATGGTGGAAATTCACTGTACGACTGCATGTAGCAGTATCCAGCGAGCCAGCATCGGAGAGTCCCACTGGTCCACCAGCTCACGCAGTATGTTGTTATATGGTGTTTTCTATTTTATAATTTGCACAGTTGTCCTCTTCACTTCTTTCACTCTTTGCCTTCCAATATGAGGTTAAAGGCTTCAAAACTGTTTAATAATAAAAAATGAATATTGAGATATAAGGTAAGGATATAAGAGGTGTAAGGGATGTCGAATAACACGTGGTGCACCCTGCTG
>MU161189.1:9140-49323 GCA_015888305.1 Antheraea pernyi | reverse complement strand
ACATCTTGAAGATGAGGCGTTCGTCACACATTTTGTATCGTCGTCCGATGTAACATGTTCCGAATGTATCCTGGGTAGCAATAATTTTAATAATTGTGTAATTTGTTCCTGTAATTTAGTCCTGCTGTGCTTGTTGTACACTCAGGAAATATGCAAATTGTTCATTATTCATTATAAAACTTTCACTTCGTCGCCAATGAAATAAAAGATATTTTATCTTAGATGACAACTAATTCTATAATGACGTAAAACAATATACGTTCAAATATTTCTTATTCTATTTATAAAATGTATAAGAAGGTTTAAGTTCGTAACAGTACCTAATGTGAAAATGTACATTTAAATTAGTATGGGGCATTTCACGTCAAGCGGACAACCAAAAAAAATGAGGTCGTGAATTTTGTTTATACTCTGGTCAGTTATACTTCTAGTAGACGTGGATGTGTACACACAATTTATTTTTCGTATGATGGCTAATTGCTGAGTTATGAGCTTTTAAAAATTTACTAAGAGTGAAGTCATGAATTTTTGAATGTTTATTATCTGTATCATTTAATTTGTACAAAAAAAAAACCTAAAAAGTACTGTTTCTAATAGTTAAAATTTAGATTTATTTGTGAAGAATTAGTACATTTAAAACTTTAATTCAAGGTTAAAAATATTTTTAAAAAAAGTGTCGAAGTTACTCAAATATAGATTTGCAATTTTCACTTCCGGTTTACTAAACGTAAAAAAATTCAAATTTAGAATTCAACAAAAAATTTTAAAACTATAAGAAACAAACCTTTTTTGTTTTTTTTTTTCAAATTAATTGATACAGATAATAAGCATTCAAAAATTCATAACTTCATTCTTAGTAAATTTTTAAAAGCTCATAGCACAGTGATAATGCGTCATACGAAAAAAAAAATAGTGTGTACACATCCACGTCTACTAGAAGTATAACTGACCAGAATATAAACAAAATTCACGAACTCAATTTTTTTTGGTTGTCCGCTTGGCGTGACATGCCCCGTATATTAAAGTTTTAAAGAGGTATATTAATTTTATAGTTATTAAGTTTTGTTAACTAGCAATCGTTGAAAACTTCCTCTGTCACACATAGGGATTTTTTTTTATTTACGTGAGGAAATCCCTTATGGATACGCCACCCTCTCGGGGGAGAGGATGGGTTATGTCCGACTCGCACAGACTAAAACCCCACGGTGTACCGTCCGACCGTATTGTTGGGGCGGCAAGGGATCGAACTAAGCTATTCCCCTTAGATAGCCGCCCCAGCAGTCCACCCGGCGGTAGGTGGCCGCCGGGCTCCATCCTAATAGGGAGACAGACTGGGTACACACCAGCTGCCTCTCCTCGCCGACCGGACCCGTGCAATGAGGAGATGGCCCCCCCGGCCCACCCCCTCAGGTCCGGCTATGGTGGTGGGAGGAGAAGGGCAAATCGCCGCCTCCTCCCTCCGGCCCTCCGTTGGCGGAGACGGCCACTCAGAGGGTCATCTTCGCGGACCCTCTCCGCCGCCTCCTTCTGCGAGATGACGTCCTCGCAGAAGGTGGCCATCGCAATCCATGCCTCTTCGCTGCCGAGCATGGCCGAAACCACACTCGGCAGCGACAAATCCAGCCCTACCGCCGCAGTCAGAATGCGGCGCTGTCCCTCCCACGCAGTACACTCAGACAGGGTGTGCTGCGCGGTATCCTCCGCAGCGCCGCATTCGTGGCATGCGGCGGTTGGCTCCCTACGAGCGATCTGATGCAAGTACCACCCGAAGCAACCATGCCCGGTGAGTACCTGCACCAGTCTGAACGACAGGGAGCCCCAACGTCTCCCTATCCAATCCGGCAGGACCGGGCGGACGGCGTCAATAGTGTAACGTCCATACCGCTCGTCCGCCAGGTCCCGCCTCCATCGTTCCTTCGCCTCCTCCCGGCCCTCCCTTCTCTTGGCCTCAATCTCGCTGGGAGCCGGAGGCTCCCCGATACTCTTTCTTGCCGCCGTAAATTCGTACACGGCGGCAAGAACTCCCGCCTCCAGCTCCCAGGGCAGGGAGCCGGCGAGCGCAAAAGCCGCCGCGGAGGCCACGGTGCGGTATCCCCTGATCGCCCTCAGAGCCACTATGCGCTGCGCAGCGCGCAGCGCTCTCACATTAGCGGCACCAAGAGCGTCGGCCCACACCGGGGCACCATAGACGGCCATCGCCCGTACGACCCCCATATATAGTCGGCGGCACCCAGCATTCGGGCCCCCTATGTTGGGGAGCAGTCGGCCGAGTGCCGCCGCCGCCCCCACAATTCGCGGTCTGAGCCCCTCAAAGTGGGGCTCAAACCGCCAGCGTCCGTCCAGGGTGAGGCCCAGATACTTCATCTGGGTCCCCACCCTGATTCGGGCACCCTCCACCATTATGTGGGCCCCAGGTGGTGGCCCTCGCCGAGGCCCATGAAATAGTAGGGCCTCGGTCTTCTCGAGGGCCACTCTGAGACCCAAACGCCGAATGCGCCCGACCACGAGGGTTGTGGCCATCGTGGCCAGGCGCTCCACCTCCTGCCAACTTTCCCCCCGGGCTACGACTAGGGTGTCATCCGCGTAACAAATTATGCGCGCTCCGAACGGGAGCACGCCGCGGAGCACCCAGTCGTAGCCCATGTTCCACAAGAGTGGGCCCAAGGCCGACCCCTGTGGAACTCCCCGCCGCGTGACTCGCCGGACCATACGACCGTCCCCATCTATGTAGGCGATCTCCCTATCGACCAAATACGCCTCCAACAGCCGCCGCAGATATGGAGGCACACCGAAATACCGGAGTGCCTCCCGTATCACGCTGTGCGGTAGGCTGTTGAAGGCGTTGGCGATGTCCAAGGACACCGCCAGAAGTCTCTCCCCTTGGGAATTCGCCTCCATAGACAGCGACTTAAGAAGGGTCAGGGCGTCCACTGTGGAACGCCCTGCCCGGAAGCCAAACTGCGCGTCCGCCACGTTCGGCCCAACTTCCTTCAGGTGCTGGACGACCCGGAAAGCAACAACTCTCTCCAGGACCTTCCCGGAGTCGTCCAACAGCACCAAGGGCCGATACGCGGACGCGCTGTCCTGGGGGCGGCCCACCTTTGCCAGCAGGCATAGCCGCCCCTGCTTCCAGGGTTTCGGGAACCGCCCAACCTCCAGACAACGGTCGAGTAGTCCCCGAATGGGATGACGCACTAACACTATCAATGCTATAACATCGATGTTCGAACTTCTAACATCGACGATACATGGCTCTAAATGAACGACATTGATATTGAGGATACCTAAATCTCTCTTTATAAACAATGTTTCATCGATAGCTAAAAGATGTTCAATAGATAGTGTCATCCTTTGTATTATTTGCGGTTGATTTTAGAAACGGGCTATGATAAACCAGGAAAGGAACCGCTTAGCCTTATTAAGGGTTAACAAAATTATTGTTTTTAATTCAATAAATTTCATAAAATAAATATTACTTACCTTGGTTTAAACATACATTTTCATTATACTTATTTTTATTCCTTTTTTTAACCATCGATAAACGATCGACATATCATTCATAAACTTTACAACATCGATGTCTTTTGTGATCGATGTTGTATCCCTAATGGTAATCGCAAACACCTCATATTAATCGTAGCATCACAACCTTAAACCTTATTCCAAAACTTAACAATAGTATATATATCGTAGCTCTATCGTATCGTAGCTATGTAAAGCGTAGCTTCGCTCCCGCGCTAGTTCTCTATGTAGGTTAGTGTTACGAACAAATTCCTTGTTTTATATTAAATATTTTTTTACCACTATGAGCTTAAATGTGAAATATTTGAGTGAAAAATGAGGACCTACGTTTATTGTAAATATTTTTTTTTTGTTTTCAAGATTTATGCTGTTTCATCAATAGCTTCATTTTAGTTTTTATTTTTTAGTTGAAAACTCAACCTTTTTTATACGAAATTACTATAATTTTTAGTACTGGTACATGAGTTTTAAATAATTAATTATTTTTTTTCACAAAAATTATATAGCAATATTTTTTTTGCTTTACTTATATATAGACATAGTATTGTACAAACTGTTGAATTTAAATGGTTTAAATGGGAGTGGGCATCCGGCGTTCTCGCTGACCAAACGAAACGCAAGAATGCAAGCACTGTTACTACGCCGGTGTTCCTGTGAGAGGGTGGTAATACCCCGGGCGAGCCGACCCATTCATGCTGAAACCAGTAATAGCTTCAGTGTGGCTCTACCATTTACATATGTGTTATCACTAAGAATTCTTGGCTTACTACTGCTTAATTTTTTTCGTTATAGATAGCTCTCATTATCTTTATTAGCAAGTCTAACCTAACGGAACCGAGACAAAACTGTTTTATTTGAACTATCAATTTGCTAATATACAAAACACAGTAACGGACTTTGTTTCATAAGTCTAACCTAACAGATTAATTTTTCTCAATTTTCCCCTCTTGGTTCGGTTAGCTTAGGTTAGGTAGTATGTCATGCCTTCAGGTGACGGACGCGGGGTGTCCGTTGCCGCGAAAGGAAGGCCCGAGATGTAAAAGCACAGTCTCAGCCGCCGCTTCAACCATGGGGAGAGATATCTTTCTTCCCAAGAGGAGAGTCACCGTTTTACAATCTTGCGGGTGACCAAAGCGCGTGGCTAGGGTTGTGGCGTAAGCTAGTCATGAAACCGCTCTCTGGTCCACATTCGTGCTGAGCGGCAGAGGGGTTTTTAGTGGGTAGAGGTCCCACATAACCCTCACTCTGTCCCCCAGCAGTGCGAGACGTATCCCATGTAGGATTTTCCCCTAGGTAGTATGTAATTGTGAAACAATTGGTTATACTGATTATTCCAGTCATGTTTCTGACTTATGAACATTCAAACAGCTAACTTTTAAACTATTTTTCCAGAAATGGGCATTTCTCTCCCGATTCTGCTTCTTATCTTTGGATGGACAATTTGAATATTTGATTGAGTACGATAGAGATATGGGCACACCTAATCTATTACTGTATTATGATGATGAAACACAATGGCCTGCTGTGTACCACAGTAGTAAGGTATAATTACTCTTATATCATATCAATTTAATTTTTAAACATCTCTAATGTAAACGGAAAATGTATAATTGTTTATATATTTACTGTAAATAATAATAACAGCTTTTATAATCCTTTGGATTTGTTGATTCTTTCTTCATAATAAATGCCGTTTGTCTGGTTGAGAGTAAATTATTACGATGCGTGCGCACACTGTCACGAAAAACTGACACCTTGAAGTTAGCTATAGTCAACATTTTGTATTTTTGTATTTGTTGTTTGTATTTCTTTGTATTAAAACTTTCAATGTATTAAATACCTTTTTTCTATTGCTAGTGTCGTTTTTTCTACAAACTTAGAATAAAGGAAAGATACAATTTTTGAAAAGATTTTTATCTTGTTACGCCAAAGAAGTATAACTTCTAACGCGTGTGAATAAGTACTCACACACACACTTTTTTTTCATTGTTGTTGGTTTCACACATCTTTTTTGGAATTAGCAATATAAAAGGAGAGAGGGGTGATCCCATTTGATGATTCACTTCCCTTTCCCTTGACGTGTTGCATGAGCATTATATAAAAGTTACCAGGATTTACCAGTCATGATTTAGATGCATGTCAGAAAGTCCTAATATGAAAGTCCATTAAATTAACATTTTAATATTTTTTCCCTACTATAATTTATTAAGTTTTCTTTTCAATGTATTTATAGTAAATTGCACTACTAACAATAATTTTTAATTCTTCCATAATAGGCTTAGCTAGAAGAAAAAGCTTGTGGCATTGTATAAACTAAAACCTGTAATATAGTATTCATTCAAATTGTAATTTGTAATTCAAAGTGTAAGGGGTGTCAAATAACATCATAAGACTTGAGACACCCAAGCCAACCTCACCAGCACGTGCTGCACCCTGCTGAGTAACGAACGAGTCAATCGCGAAAGTGGGATGGTAGGGTTTTACAGCCCGACTGGGTCGCAACCACCATGTATATGGCGGAAAAGCCCGTCATAGTGATTCGCTTCTGCGGGTCGCGTTTCGGGATCAACCTGTGCATATCCAGCTTTTCATAGGCCGGCATGACAGCGGCGATCGGCGATTGATAGTGTGTCACTCGGTGGTCGCCATTGTTTTTAGATTGTACTGTCCTTACCATCAGGCATAATGCAGTCATTTTGCCGTGCTACTATAAAAAAAATGTTTACAATGTTTTACTTCATAGTCAGTCGATAACTTACCAATGTGAATTAATTAATGTGCGCAAATTCTGAAAAATATAGTTTACGAGGTTCCCCATGCCTTTATAGCCATTGGTGGCGTTTTTTATTTATTGAGATTATAGTGCTAGTGAGTTTTTTTTTTCTCGAACTGACTACGCTATTGATCCTGCAGGGTCTTCACAGCTTCACCGGACTACTAAGGCGAGCGCTTAAGGCACTCAGCCGATTTGGTTTTTTAGGTAACATACACAAGGGCGCACGCGCACCTCGGCTTGGGCTGTTACCTGGAAAAAGTCGCGTCTGACCTAGCTAACTATTCTAAGCTATTCATACATATATACATTTGTGAACCATACAATCGAAATTGCATGATTCACAAATGAATACGTGTATATCGGAATGAAACGAACTAAAACTATTCGATTCAGTTCGTTGAGGGAAAAAAACAAAACCCTCCCACCATGTGTATGTATGTGCACGTGTGTGAGAGAGATGATCTCATATGTGTGTTCAAGTGATGTAGGTGAGTCACTGTATCGCGATAATAATATCTCGAGGGCTCCGCGCGGGGGCGACCTAGGCTCGAGATATTACTGAGAACCGCGATGTGTGCGGGAGCTAAAGAGGATCCCTTCCCTCGCGGCGGCGCGAGGGTCGGCTACAAAAGCGTGGGCGCAACACGCATTTAATAAGATCGAATTTAAATTTATTTTGCGGCGACGGCGCCGAAATCTAAAAATAGACATAACAAAAATTATTATTATTGAACGGTCGTTTTAGGGGAAGATAGACGTAAATACGCGATTTACTCTATCTTATATGAGTTATTTATTTTGAACGGCTGTCCGAGCGAGCCGTTGTAGTGTAGCCGCGATGGCTGGAAATCTATAGAAGAATCTATATCTATCTATAGAATCTATATATCTATCTATAGAATCTATATCTATATCTATAGAATCTATATCTATATCTATAGAATCTATATCTATATCTATAGAATCTATATCTATATCTATAGAATCTATATCTATAGAATCTATATCTATATCTATAGAATCTATATCTATATAAGAGATCTCGACCCAAGACGCGTCGTCAGTCCAGCGTCGTCAGTCAGTCAGTCAGTCAGTCAGTCAGTCAGGAAAACCAATAAACACTCTGAAGGTACTCCGGGCAGAGCTTCGCCTTATAATAACTTCCACATAGGAGTGCGTGCAGATCAGCGACATCTTGCCCTTTATATGCCGAACTCCCACCAATGTAGTCTCACACCGGGGTGAATAATGAACAGCCGGTAACTTCAACCAATAGCGTTCGAGGTCATTAGTAACACCCCCGTTAAAGTCAATAGCGCGGTATCACAGGTCAATAGTGGTTCCCCGGGTGGCGTTGTAGTATCGCCTCTCGGGTGTGTCATAGCGGTACCGGACGTAGACATTAACAATTAGGAAATTGTAACAGAAAGAGAAATAAAGTTCTAAAACGAATTGTTTCCACCATATTTTAAAACATTATGAATACTAACAAAGTAACAGGTAGACAAAATAAAAATTACTAAAACCAATTAATAGTGAATATACCGATATGTCCGCTGTTTTTAATTTATCTAGTTTAGGATTACTAAATACTAATACCTATATGTTAAATTATAGATACATCTTTGATGTGTCTTAATAACACATGTATAAATATAAACATAAACATTATAAACACTCAACAGACATGCAAAGAAAGAGAAGCTGTACTTAACATTGGCCAGAACCAGATAGTGAAGCTATCTCACTGGTATCCCGACACTGAGTACTCTGGCTGTATAGTTACCAAAGCGAAGAAAGAGTTGCCAGCTTCAAAAAGGTATTCAACTAGTTCACAAATATCATTTGGTGGTAGAATTACCTTTTTTTTTATGTCATAGGTGACAAACGAACAAGTGGGTCACCTGATGTTAAGTGATCACCACCATCCATGAACACTAACAACACCAGAGGAGTCGCAAGTGCGTTGCCATCTTTTGGGGGGAAGGGTTAGGGGAGGTAGAGGGAAAGGAGAGAAGAGAGAGGAGGGGAGGTGGGCCTCCGGCGCTCTCACTGTCCGAACGAAACACAACAATGCAAGCCCTGTTACTTCACGTCGGTTTTCTATGAGAGGGTGGTACTACCCCGGACTAGCCGACCCATTCGTGCTGAAACCAGTAATAGTTTCAGCGTGGCTCTACCACCATTAAGATACCTGTGATAGTCGAATGGTTTGACCGGTAGAATGTCAATTCGATATCCACAGGTTTGTACCCTGGCATGCACCAACGAATTTTTTAGGTATTCACATAGAATTGCTGGGTTAAATACTATCGGCTAACGTTGAACGGAAACATTGTGAGGAAACCTAAATCTGAAAACTGTTCTTATAGTACCACCGTATATGGGAACAATATAGAATTTGTGAAAGTAAATTTGATTTGATTTTGATTTCGCAAATACGTTGTTGCTCATACCTTCCATCGAAAAGAGGCTTATGACGTTGCAGTGGTTCTTTTACAGAACAATGTAATGATTTGGTCTTTGGAATAATTAATACGATTATTCAGTTTATTTATAGTTTACTATGTTGTTCAGTCAAGTGCATGCATTTTTATAAAGTGTAATTGTGTCAATAAGAATTTGGATATGTACAAGAGTAGCAATTTTTTTATTTTCGAATACCACAAGTTATTTAACACTGCAAAATTCGAGGCTCTCTTTTAATATTTTATTTTGGTAAAAGGTAATCCTAAAAAAATTAAATAAATTGATATGAATTTAGAAATCTTCAATTTATTCCTGAAATTGATTTAAGACTGCAGAAGTAAAGGTATTTTTAAGAAACAACTGTGCTGATAAGGTATTCCCTAAAAAAATTAAACAAGACACAAAGTAGTGATTTCTTAATTTAACATAATAATTGTAATTTTTTTTTAGTTCTTCAACAACTTACAAACCTCTTCTGACAACGGTTAACCCCTTCTCAAAATCAAAAGTTAACCAGAATTCAAGCAAACCCGATCCACCAACCGATCCCTTATATTACGATCAGTTCTTAAAAACTACCACCGCGAAACCGAATTCTACTGCCGCGCAAACAAATTCTACCATCGCCCAAACGGATTCTACCACGTGGTACGAAATATTTCCCACAGACGATTTGAATAGTACGACCGCATCGACGGACGACTTATGGGAAAATATAGGGCCAGATTCTGATAGTAACTTTGAAAATTTGAAAGATGTGGAAATTTTATTCGATAATCATAATAATACTCGGGTAAGTTTTTTTTAATATCATAGGAGGCAAACGAACTGGCGGATCACCACTAGTAACACCAGGGGAGTCGCAAGTGTGTTGCCAGCCTGTGTTTGGGGGAGGGGAGGAGAGGGGAGGAGAGGGAGGTGGGGGCATCCGGCGGTCTCACTGCCTGAAGGAAATGCAACAATGCGTGCACTGGTTACTTCACGTCGGTGTTTCTGTGTGTCGGGTGGTAGTCCCCCGGGCGAGCCGACACATTCATGCTGAAACCAGTTATAGCTTCAGCGTGGCTCTACCACCTACAAAAAATATTTCTTTTGTTAATATAAAAAAATGTTCTAGCCCCGGTGTGTACCAACGAAGTTTTTGGAATTCGCATACATTTTCTAGTTTAAATTGGTAACAGTATTGAGTGACGGTGAAGGAAAATACTGTAAGGAAACCTGAAACTGAGAGATGTTCTTGTAGTACCACCATATGTGGAAAAACATTGATAAGCGACTAACCTAACACCTAATAATAGCTCATTTCATAGTCTGCTCGGACACCGGGTCGAAAGACGTAGATTATATCCTTGCTAACGAACCAGAACTTTCGGTGAGGAAAACCATTACGTACTGAATAAAAATAAGATCTCATTATATTTCCACGTGTTCAGTATTAAGTGATACAACTGACAGCGCACGATTGTTATCTTTTTTTTTTTTTTTTTATGTCATTGGTGGCAAACGAACAGGTGGGTCACCTGCTGTTAAGTGATCACCACCGTTCATGGACACTAACAACACCAGAGGAGTCGCAAGTGCGTTGCCATCTTTTGGAGGGAAGGGTTAGGGGAGGGAAAGGGAGAGGGGAGGGGAGGTGGGTCTCCGGCGCTCTCACTGACCGAACGAAACGCAATAATGCAAGCACTGTTACTTCACGTTGGTTTTCTATGAGAGGGTGGTACTACCCCGGGCCAGCCGACCCATTCATGCTGAAACTAATAATAGTTAATAATAATAGTATCTGCTCAAATTATAATATACGCTACGCGCACACACGAATGCACGTACGTGGACACACGCATGTAGACGTAAAAAGAGACACAGAGTCGTATGGAAGGAGTGTAACGCTTTTTTTTTTGACGATTTTTGTCAGTTCACCCCTACCAAATGCCGCGTTAATTGAAATAAAATTGTGATTATATTTTGTACATTTCCAGCGTAAAATAAAAAGATCCACCTTTGCTCTCTACAAGCAATACCATCGACGTAGACCAAAAGCGGAAGCAAATAAAAATGGTCAGAGAAATAAAAGGAAAGCGGATAATATCGAGAAGCTTGTCGTTTCCTGTCATAATTCTAGAAGATTTAAGTCTGCGAGGGAACGTTGGTGGTTTATAGCGATAAGTAACTGTGATAGTTCTGTGGTGAGATTCATTTTTTTACTTTACAGTTAAACTTGAGAATTGATTTGCAAAGTTAATGGGAAGCGATGAATTGTTTTTTGGACACTTTGCTACTAAGTCGGGGTGCTTAGTGAAGGAAACCATTGATATTGATTTTAGGTGATAGAGCCACGCTAAAGCTACTTCTGGTTTCAGCATGAATGGGTCGGCTTGTCCGGGCTAGTACCACCCTCTCACAAAACACCGACGTGAAGTAACAGTGCTTGCATTGTTGCGTTTCGTTCGGCCAGTGAGAGCGCTGGAATCCCATCTCCCCTCTCCCCTTCCCTTCTCCCTCCTCCCTTCCCCCTTCCTCCCACAAACACAGGCTGGCAACGCACTTTCGACTTCCCTGGTGTTGTCAGTGTCTATGGACAGTGGTGATCATTTAACATCAGGTGACCCACCTTTTCGTTTGCCTCCTATGATATAAAAAAAACCATTGATATGTAATCATATCACTTTGCTTTTGTGGAGGGGCTTTTTCTAAGCTCCTCTGGTTAGCTACCACCCCCAATTGAAGATCCATTACCAAGAACCTGTTGATGTTTTCCGGCAGCTGTAGTTAAGAGCTCTAGCCCTTGTCTAGGTTTGGTCACATCGTCCACCACCTATAAAGGATAAAGGGAAGTTCTGATGTAGCCAGAATTATTACCAATATTTTTATCTTTGCTGATTTCCTAACTAATATTATTGATGCGAATGTGAGTTTATCTGTCTGTTTCTCTTTCATGTTTTCATTACTCGACCAATCATTAAATTTTGTATATATGTTACCAAGGATACACGAAAGGCGATACCTTTCATTCGAAAAAAAAAACTTTTACCTAGGCACAGGCAAATCTATATTAACGTGAGTGTATTATGTAATACTAGCGGGCCCTGCGGACGTTATCCCGCCCTAAACCTTCCTAATGAATGACGTCTCTTCTGGTAAAAATCGCATGAAAATCCGTTCGGTAGTTATTAAGTTTGTCGTGAACAGACAGCCAGACGTGGCAGAGGGATTTGTTTTATAATATGTGTGGTATACATGCTAAAGTACAGAGCGGAAATATGAACGCGCGATGCACCGGGCTGTGTAAGACGTCTCCTACAATGCCCCCGCAGTGGCAAACTAACTCGTACATCGTCCGCACGTCCGATCACGCAATACCACCTCCACGAGCAAGACCTTAATACTCCATATATGTAAAGATAATTGATGTGAGTGTGTATGATGTTTGGAAATAGCACCAGTGACGGAGAGATTGAGGAGTAATAGTTTAGCATGGTACGGCCATGTCATGAGGAGAGATGAAAGTCATGTAACTAGGAAAGTTTTGAGTATGAATGTGGACGGATATAGGAGTAGAGGACAGAGAAAGGTATGGATGGATTGTGTGAAAAATGATGTTTTTTCTTAATGTCAGGCAAACGAACTTGTGGGTCACCTGATGTTAAATGATCACTACCGTCCATAGACACTGGCAACACCAGGGAAGTCGAAAGTGCGTTGCCAGCCTGTATTTGGGGGAATGGGAGGTACGGGGAGAGGGGAGGGGATGTGGGCCTCCGGCGCTTTTTTTATGTCATAGATGGCAAACGAACAGGTGGACCACCTGATGTTAAGTGATCACCACCGTCCATGGACACTAACAACACCAGAGGAGTCGCAAGTGCGTTGCTACTCTTTGGGGGAAGGGTTAGGGGAGGGAGTGGGAAAGGAGACAGGAGAAGGGACGGGAAGTGGTCCTCCGGCGCTCTTACTGACCGAACGAAACGCAACAATGCAAGCACTGTTAGTTCACGTCGGTTTTCTATGAGAGGGTGGTAGTACCCCGGACGAGCCGACCCATTCATGCTGAAACCAATAATAGCTTCAGCGTGGCTCTACCACCTACTATGCGTATTAAAATTGTAAATATAGAGATGACAGAGGAGAGTGGAAGAAGAAAACATGTTGTGCTGACCCTACTTATGTTGGATAAGGGTAAGATGATGATGCTCTGAATTAAAATTTGTTCTTGGTATAAATTATTCAGGGATTGGATGTAAATTACAAGTTCCTGATGACGAACGGTCCAGATGGCGATTTCTGGCACGAACACTTCTCAGCTGACGAATTCTGTGAGTATATTTCCCTTTATGGTGCTGTAAATGGTACTGCCATTTGTGTTCTAATTTTTTCTATATTAAGCTCTTCAAGAGAAGCTTATAAAGGTGTTAGAGTGGACATGATGTTGTGTGTTTGACGTGATAACGTCTTATAAAAAACGCCGGCTGCACGCACTGCAGGCATATGACTCATTGGGAAGATGGGTCGGGTGGCCCATCTTCCTATTGCGCAGGTCCGGCGGACGGAAGAGACGGCCGGTGTGTACCCGGCTGTCTCCTAACAAGACGAGGTCCGGCGGCAGCAATATCGCTGCTGAGCCAATAGCTGGGGCGGCACGATGAAGTCTATAGAGATCTCGTGCCGCCCCAACTTAGCGGTAGACGTACACTGTGGGGTTTTAGTCCGTGCGAGACGGACATAACCCACCCTCTCCCCCGGGAGGGTGGTGTATCCATAAGGGATTTCCCCACGTAAAAAAAAGGCATATGACTCATAGTCACGTTCCGCCTGAGCGCTCGGTACCAGCGAGAGCGCGGAACAAGCGATAGAGAGCTGCGATCAGACAGTAGCAATATTCAAATCAAAATATCCTTTATTCAATTTAGACTCTGAGTAGAAACTTATGAATGTCAAAGCTACCGCCGCGCCGGTTCGGAAAACAACCCAGTCATCGAGAAGAACCGGCAACAAACTCAATCGGGTTTATCTTTTCATGTTATATATTGAAACAAAACATAAATAGTTACATTTGTTATTAGTGGAAGTACAGAGAGGGGAGTCATTTCTAGACACCACAATCCTTCAAATATTGATACACCCTATAATAGCAGTTAGAAATTAAAACCCGCTTGATCCGCTTGACATGGTTCTTGAACTCACTATCGGGCAAATCGGTAATGTGTTTTGGGACTTTGTTATAAAACCTAACACTATTACCTAAAAAACTGTTGTTGGACTTAGCGAGCCTGGAGCATGGAATGACCGATTTGTTGCTGTTTCTAGTATTTAAATTGTGTTGGTCTATGCTAGAAGAAGAGAAGAAGTTTTTGATTTTATTTATGGAAGCTACTCTGCAATCGATTCTGGTTCTAAATAATTTAAAAAAAATTGGTGCTTAATATTTGAACTAATTATCTAGAAAAATACAAAAATTATACTCAATCCTCTAGGCGTCTATGTTAAAGCACAGAATCAATGACCATCGGGTGAAGTGAAAGTGAGGCGTAAATAAACGTGGGAACAGCATGAAAAAAACAGAAAGGTTTATTGTCCGTTTTGTTATCGAACTCCAGGTCGCCCTTTGCAGATTACGGCACCGGTCATTGCACCTAGGTTTATTACGTTTCTATCCATACTTTTAAAAGACAAACTTTGACTTAGGTTCTCTTTGTTGCTTATCAGTATTTGTTTTGGTGTTATTATTGTATACGTTACATCTGAAAATCAACTATCATCTCTTAGAATAATGTAAGCGACTAACCTAACACCTGCTATATAGAATAATGGAAATCATAAAAGTATGCAATTTTCATTAATAATTTCTTAGGACGTTATCACGTCAAATTATCGTCCATAATGAACCGACTTCCCAGACAACCAATTTTTTTAAATATTGATGCTCGATTGGTCTTGGGTGGGCGCCATCTATTTCAGTCATGGCTTTATAACTGCCGCCCAATATATAGTATATGTCGCGGAAATAAGAATATATATATCTATTTTTCTTAATTGATACTAGACGTTCTCCCGGTGTTGCTCGCGTATACATTCGCCTACGTGGCGGTGATGATCGCGGTCGTGGTCTGCAGCGTCGAACTCAAGTCCCGGCATCTTCTGCATTCTACATACAAGCTGTTCCTTGTGTCGATAGTGCTCCAGCATTGTGGAGTTATGATGCAGTCGTTGGCTTATATCAGATACGCTGCGAACGGTGTGGGTAATCCGAGCGCTGTCATAATTGGTAAGTGCAAATAATTGTGAATAGTGTCATAAATGGTAAGGTAATAATAATAAATAAATAAAAGGTAGCATACATATCATCATAACCTTTTTAAGACGAAGTCTTGATAACACGAAGCTTCGTTAAAATTTGGGGTGTAAGGGGTGTCAAATAACATCTAAGACTTGAGACACCCAAGCCAACCTCACCTGCACGTGGTGCACCCTGCTGAATAACGAACGAGGCAATGGCGAGAGCGGGGTGGTAGGGTTTTACAGCCTGACTGGGTCGCAACCACCATGTATATGGCGAAAAAGCCCGTCATAGTGACTCGCTTTTGCGAGTCGCGTTTCGGGATCAGCCTGTGCATATCCAGCTTTTCGCAGGCCGACATGACAGCGGCGACCAGCGATGGATAGTATATCACTCGGTGGTCGCCGTTGTTTTTGGATTGTACTGTGCTTACCATCAGGCGCAGTGCAGTCATTTTACCGTGCTACTATAAAAAAAAAAAGGTTAGCTGAAACGAAGCTTCACTAAAACGAAGTCTCGCTATAACGAAGCCACGCTATTTTCGAATAGTAATGAAGTAAAGTAATCGAATATTTATAATCTACATACTTTCTTAAAATATTTTTCAGTCTGTTTCTGTGTTTCGTTAGCCTTTTTAAACCACGTAACGGATTCAGCCATTTGACAATCACATATCACTCAAAAAGATATCTTCTATACATATAATAGGCATGTAAATTAATCGTGTCTGTACTTTTCGATTTTAGAGAAAAAAGTGGTTGCCGGTGTCTAGGAACAGGTAATAGAATACATTTCAATCATTTTTTAGAAATGTCTGTCTGTTTGTAAGAACACGCATCACTGCTAAAGTACTGCGTTCACAATCACAATAAGAAAATAATAAAGCATATTGAGTTTTTGGCGTGATCTCGGTCTGTCATGTAGTGTATTTTATTTTTTATTCATAATCTTGTGTTACTTGACTCTATATTGTGTAAAATTGGTGGTGTTTTATGTAATATAGTTTGTTTATTGTGCATAAGTGAAGTGAATGGAAAATAATACCACGGACCATGAATTCTGAGATGCAACAAAAATTCCATGGAAAGTTCTAACAAGTTGACCATCATCTTGTTAGTTCATTGAAATTATATCAAGAAACTTGTAATATCGATGCTCACTTGACAATGGCAGTGATGGTCTACTAGAAGACTGGTTGCCAAAATGGAATGGAAGAACTTGAAATAATATTAACTACTTGACAATGGCAGTAATAATCTAAAAGATTGATTGCCAAAAATAAAGTTTAAAAAAAAAATAAAGCATATACTCGAGAGTAACTTAGTGTTTGTATCATTAAAATCGGTCCACTCTATCAAAAGTTATTGTAGTTTTAATGACGACGCGGCGTAAGTACGAGAGAAACGTAGATAAGTAAATGGAATTAATACATTCAAATGACTTTATTATTAATCACTGGTTTTTTATATAATATTTCCACGCAGACGAAGTCGCAGGCACAGCTAGTACAAGAATAAAAATAATTACATTACATAGTATAAAACAAGTCCCATACCGCGTCTGTCTGTCTGTCTGTTCGTGATAAACTCATAAACTACCCAACGGATCTTTATACGGATGTGGATAAAGTGATGCACGAGGAACGTTTTGGTGTATAATTTGACCAGGTTTTTTTTTATAATCAGGGCGGGACAACGTCTGCCCGGCCCGCTAGTATTCAATAAAATTGTATTGTTAGATATATATGTCTAATATTTTTTCTATTTGCTTAATGTTTTAGGGCAATTCCTCTGTGGATTATCCGAGCTGACATTCCTTCTCTTACTGGTTTTGATGGCTAAAGGCTTCACGATAACCCGAGGCCGGCTTAAATTAAGCTTCACTGTCAAATTAACAATATTTATGTGCTGCTACGTAACAACTTACATTGTTTTATTTATATACGAGACAAAGGTGAGTGCCTCTTAAAGGGAGAGTATTATTTATTTTGCAGGCGGTAGAGCCACGCTGTAGCTGTTACTGGTTTCAGCATGAATGTGTCGGCTCGCCCGGGGTACTACCACCCGACACACAGAAACACCCACGTGAAGTAACAGTGCTTGCATTGTTGCGTTTCGTTCGGTCAGTGAGAGCGCCGGCGGCCCACCTCCCTTCCCCTTTCCCTATACACAGGCTGGCAACGATTTGCGACTCCCCTGGCGTTGCAAGTGTCTATGGACGGTGGTGATCGCTTTACATCAGGTGACGCACCTATTCGTTTGTGATATAAGAAAACAGTAAAAGAGTGTGTGTTTCCACACCATAGTCAAAAGCAGGGTTTTTTTTTGAGCGGGCACGCAGTGCGTTAAAGGGAATTTTGAAAGTATCGAAAAATTGCCATAAAATCTGAACAAAAATGAGAGAGTTTTAAAAGAAATCAAAGTTTACCATCTATCATCTAAAATATTTGTTTTTTTTTAATAGGTAAAAGGTAGTGGTTTATGTAGTTGTAGTAGTAGTAGTAAAAAAAAAAGGATTTATAATTTTCGAAAATTAGCGTGCCCCCAAAAGGGAACACAACACACTTTGTAGGTGGTAGAGCCACGCTGAGCCGTTACGGGTTTCAGCATGAATGAGTCGGCTCGCCCGGGGTAGTACCACTCTCTCATAGAAAACCGACGTGAAGTAACAGTGCTTGCATTGTTGCGTTTTATTCGGTCAGTGAGAGCGACGGAGGCCCGCCTCCTCTCCTCATTCCTCAATCCCTCATCTCACTTCCCCTCCCCCTCCCTCAAGACTGGGCTGGCAACGCACTCGCGACTCCCCGGTGTTGCTAGTGTCTATGGACGGCGGTGATCAATTAACATCAGGTGACTCGTCTGTTTGTTTGCCCCCTACGACATAAAAAAAATAATCAAAAGTATTTTACATACCTTTAGAAAAGTCTGACGTCATTACTCAAAAGTTTCGACAAAGTTCGAGACTGCTATTTTCAGAACCCCATCGAATTACATTCCCACAGACAGTGAGTGATACGTTATTTATCAAATATTCAACTTAGTATGTGAATATTATACTTGAGCTAAATTCGATAAAGTATGTTTGCTAATAAGCAAGCCTAGTAACCAATAGCAGGCAGACGTCAACTAATCCCACTATCGCACTAAAATCACTCTTACATCGGACAATACTGTAGTGTACAAAACCTACATAAGACCGCTCCTTGAATATGGCTTCCAGATATGGAGTCCTTACTTCCAGAAAGATAAACCTTGTAGAAAGTATTCAAAGAAAATAAGCCACAAAAATACCGCAATCCTAGTAGTCATACCCAGACAGACTGTACTGTAGTAATGGTTGTACAGATTGAAGCTTGTAATGCGACTTCCAATAAGGTTGCGTTAAACGTTCAACGCTCCCGGGGAGGGGGAATAGAAAGAGACAGAGCGAGAAAAATAATCAAACATTTCGTATCTTACTTCAGTTATCATAATACCATTGTAAATGTTATAGATTTTGGATATTTCCCCACTCGAAAATGATAATTAAACGATGCGATCAATTGTGAATTGTAAGCACTTCAGCACTATCGCGTCGTGGTCACCAATTTTTGGGGGCGTGTTCGATGTAATATATATGTATTTAATAAATTAAACACCGACTTTGTACTCGAGACTTTTAATTATAGACTTGTAACTTGAGGAAAAATATATATCCATCTGTCATCGAATAAGCCATCTTTTCAAAAAGCCAGTGCATAGACACTTTTAAATGGCCAGTTCGCTACACCCTGTTAATAAAGTTTGTCTTAAAGAAACAATATGATTTCACTAAAAATCAATTTCTACCCCTTCCTATTTTCATTTGCACATTACGAAGTTTCACTTCTTCCGCGCGGAGGGACTCCACGCACTATTTTTTTTGTATTTCATAGGAGGCAAACGAACAGGTTAAGCAACCTGTTAAGTGATCACCACCGTCCATAGACACTAATCCCAGCGGAGTCGCAAGTGCGTTGCCAGCCTGTGTTTGGGGGCGGGGGAGGGGAGAGGTGCATGTTACTTCACGTCGGTTTTCTCTGAGTGGGTGATACTATCCCGAGTGAGCCGACCCATTCATGCTGAAACCAGTAATAGCTTCAGCGTGGCTCTACCACCTATTAAACTGCAACAAGACTACTTACAGCATACAATAGACTACCATTCGTCCAGGGATAGAGTAAAATAGGGTACCGATGGTATAAATTAAAGCTACATTGATGCGAGCTATGCCGCGAGTAAAAGCTAGTGAATTATTATAGAAGTGGTGTAAGAATATGACATTTAATAAGTTCATATTACAGGCATTCGACCCCGGTGAAGTATTATATCTATATGAGAGTCCGGCCGGGTATGGAGTTATAGTGCTACGGGTTATAGCGTGGTGTGTTTTTGCCTATTCCACTTATTTTACTGTCAGAAAGTATCCTGAGAAGGTTAGTTTACTGATTTATGAGTTTACTACCGTTAATTATATATTTTAGAAGTGAAACTTCTTTAGGCGCATGAGGGTAAAATTCTTACAGATGTAACGTCACGCAGGTATGCAACGGAAGTGACGTCATTTGCAGTAAACGCAGATTAAATAAATAAAAAAACTTTTTATTCTTTTTTCTTGTTTGTATAAATATAAACAAGACTTATAAATTAGTTCGCCAAAGAAGTTTCACTTCTGACATGTGTACTTTGTACGCACACACTTTTTTTTATATTATAGGAGGCAAACGGACAGGTGGGTGACCTGATGTTAAGTGATCACCATCGTCCATATACACCTGCAAGTGCGTTGCCAACCTGTCTTATGGGGAGGGGGAGTAAGGGAAGGGGGAAGCGGAGGGGAGTTGGGCTTCCGGCGGTCTCACTCACCGAACGAAACGCAACATTGTCAACACTGTTACTTCACGTCGGGTGGCAGTACCCCGGACGAGCCGACACAGTCATGCTGGAACCATTAATAGCTTCAGCGTGGCTCTACCACCGTTAATATAATTTGATTAATATAAAATTAAAGCCAGTATTCCTAACTACTGGTCTGCAGCCGTCACTTTGATAATGTATATCTATGACTCCTAAATCGTCTATATCGACCCCATAATCTATGCTTATATTATAAAACTGAAGAGTTTGTCTGCTTGAACTCGCTAATCTCAGGAATTACTGGTCCGATTGGAATTTTTTTTTTCAGTGTTAGATTTCACGTTTATCGAGTAAGGTTATAGGCTTTATATCATCACGCTAAGACTAATAGGTGCAAAGCACCAATGAAAAATGTTTCCAAATTGGGTTAGCCCAACTATTCCACGCTAACGAAGCCGCGGACAGAAGCTAGTTATATAATATATTAATTAATAATATCATTAATTTTAAAAAATTGGCTAGATATATAATATATTATTCGCCATTTTGAGATCTTGGTCTTAAAAAATCGGCTGAGGTGTTTATGTATATTGAAATTTTTGTTTTTTCAGTCTCGTACGGTGTTATTACAAAAAGTTAAATACGTATTGAACCGTGGCTTTAAAAAGGTCTCGTATTAAATGCACCGCGGTCGCTGAATGTTCGCCATCTTGCTCTTTTGTCTCGCTTTGGATGCGTTGGTTAGACTTGCGAAAAAGGATAACGCGAACTTGCCTCGGGCGAGCGCGGTGCATTTAGTACGAAACCTTTTTAAACCAAGTATTTAATACGTACTTAACTTTTTTGTAATAGCACGGATACAGTTTAATGTTGCCAATTTATTTATTTCTATAAATTCTACGGATTTTTACGAACATGCGTTGTTTCTTCTGACAATTTTTTGCTTTTCACATATCCTGTTGGCAATTCATTTGATTTTTTTTTGGAGTCAGTAAAATACTGTCATCATTTAAAAATACTACTGTTTTAAGCATTGATGTCTTTGGCATATTTTGATATTCCGTGTTGTGAATTTACTTATTTCCTTCTAAAACTTTTCAGAACATTTTCTATGGACCGTTTTTCATCTGCGGTACGCTGTGGTTCTACTCGGGTCCTCTGTTTATCCTAACCGCAAATTCTTACATAGGTATGTTATTAATTTTAACTTCCATTCTAGTAGTAAAATATGCTTAGTTATATTTATGATACGATTTGAAATTAAATTAGTTATTTTATTTGATTTACCATCATAGTTCAAATATCATATCTAAGCCAATAGATTCATTTGAAGTCAGTTTTTCAGAGCTCTAAACTAAATAGGGTTCTTCTTCTATTTTATTTTTGGGAACCAGTCCTCTAGTGTCTAAATAGACTATTACTGCCGTTGTCAAGTGAGTATCTATATTACAAGTTTCTTGATATAATTTCAATGAACTAACAAGATGGTGGAGGAAATTTTGTGGCAAGTCAGAATCCATCCGTGGTATTATTTCCGATCCAGTTCACTCGTGCACAATAACCAAACTATATTACTTAAAACACCACCAACATTACACAATAAACAGCCAAATAACACAAGATTATAGATAAAATATAAAGACCACTACATGGCATTCCAAGACCCCGCCAAAAACTTCTAAAACAGAGTTGTAGTCTGTTGTGTAACCAACTAAACTGTAGAGTGGAAGAACAAGCACAATTGTTATTGTTAATATCTGATTTTATCAAACCTTTATGTTTCTGCTTTCCAGTTCCAAGTAACATAATGGTTTAAGCTCCATACAAAGGAATATAGACCTTATGGTACACGGGTCAAAAGACAGTTAAAAAAAAATCAGAATGCGAGGAGTCAGTTTGGTCCAAGATAGTAAACACGTTAAACCTGTATGGGGACTGCCTGATCGTGAAGGGGAATATCGTGTGGAAACTTAAATATGGGAAAATATAGAACCGTGAATGAAACTGGGTGTTAGGTTAGACGCCGGCAATATTTTTACAGGACAACCATAAGTCGTTTCTAAATCAATAAAAAAAAAATAGGTGCTTAATATTTGACCTAATTATGTCGAGAAACGCAAAACTGATATACACTCAACATCAGGTGAATACGGAAGCGGTGAATGACACCCTGTCGCGTACTCCGGCCCACGCCCCGCTTCCCATTGTTAGACCGTGCGACATACCGACGATAAGCAGTAGCGTAATGATTAACCTTGAAAAGCTCCTCTTCAATTCTATTCATTGAACCTATGTGTAATTTTTTTCCAATACAATTATCGTTCCAATACTTTTATCATACGTTGACGTTTGACGTTTGACGTTTTAACTGCGCTCCGTAATATTTAAGTTTTAGTTATTGTTTAAAGTGAAAAACTTATACGAAACTGCATAAAAACCGTACACCAAGTGTATATTCAATGTGTTAATTGTGTGTAATAGAAATAATAGTGCGTTATTTGTGTATACCACATCAAAGTTTCAATTTGAAAATAAATTAAAGTATCTACCGTCATTTCTACTGTATTCACGATTATTGTTCAACATCGCCCAGTGATATACCTTCATTTACACTAGACTATAATGCCGCGACTACGGGGTGCAGCTAATAAAATATGTGCAACATGTAATTGTAATTTAACAGACAAAAATATAATTACTTGTAAAACGTCAAACTGCAATAACTCTTTTCATTCTCAATGCCTTCCGTCTTTATTACCCGAGCAAAAGGCAAATTGGATGTGCCCAGAGTGTCAACGTTCTACCAAAAAGGGAGGCGATAATTCCTCAACACCAGTTAGGGGATCTACGCAAACAGAGAACAGTGACTTATTGTCTAAGTCAGAAGTAGAGGAATTTACCACTGAACTTCGTCTCCTGCGCCAAGAATTCTCAGAAATTAAAACACAACTAGCAGAAGCAATCGCTTCACTCTCACGAAGTCATGAGAGACTTGATGAATATTCTTCAAATATCACAGAATTCGCCTCCCGATTAAAACAATTAGAAGTCCAGCGACACAGTGTAGAAGATATGAAAATCACTATAATCTCACTTCAAGATCAACTAAATACGCAGACTCAACAGTCACTCAGAAATGAACTGGAAATTATGGGAGCAACTGAACATTTAAATGAGAATGCCTACCATATTGTTTTAACTACTGCCACTAAAATTGGAGTCGAACTTCAGGACACTGACATAGATTACGTTGCACGGGCAGGCCCAAGACGACATGGAGGGGATGAAAATCAACAGAATTCGCGGCCGCTTGTTGTCCGTTTTACAAGACGTGGCAAACGAGATGAGTTTTACAAAAACGCCAAAATGAGACGTAACTTAACATTTGATAAAAAAGAATTATCGACCACTACAGGGAAAATATATATAAATGAGCGTCTAACGCGCGATAATAGACAGTTATTTCGTGCAGCAAGGCTCAGATCGAAACAGTCAGGATACAAATATTGTTGGACAAAAAATGGATCTATATATGTCAGGAAAACAGAGGGGGGTAGTGCAATACTCATTCGAACGCAGCACGATCTCGATCGCCACTTGGGAACGACTGTTACCTGCAGCAATCGACCGGACGATAATTCAGCATCTACGTAGTATCCTTTCCTTTGCAATATTATTGAAAAATATTATGTCACTTAAAATTAGTATTTTTGAGTATTTTTACTACATTGTAATACTCTCACTGAATCACATAGCAAAAATAAATAAAATTAAATATTCACATTACAAAACACACTCAATACACGAAAAACATATATTACATTCCACTCAAACAATTCGTTGTACTGCAAAACCTTGCAAAATCATACATATACTAAAATACATACATCAACTAAATAAAAAATGTAATTTACTGATAATGTACGTTATTCAGATTGACAGGAAAAACTACTTAGCTAAAGTACAAAACACAATCTATGAACATTTGCAAAATCTATCTTTATACAAGAGTAACTGCATTTCTTCCGACAAATTTAAAATAATACTAATTATTTATAAATGATTGACCTTAATACATTACGTGATATAGATAAAGTGGAACCATATTGTAATATATTATATTCACCGGAAAAATGCAGTGACTACTTTTCAACTACTAACAATATAAAGATTATTACCTTTAATATCAGAAGTATACAACGAAACTTTGATAAATTTCTAGCATTCTTAACTCGTACAAACACATCCTTTGATGTAATAATCCTAACAGAATGTTGGACAAATGAAACATCTATAATACCACACATAGAGGGATACGAGTCTTTTCGAACGGATAAAATTATCAACCAATCAGGAGGTGTGGTAGCTTATGTAAATAAAATTTGGGATCCTCTTGTCCACGAACCGCTTGTACATGATGCTAACTGTATATATATATGTGTTGCTAATCATTTTACTGTGCTTGGTATATATCGCTCACCCTCCTTCAAAAACATTGACTCTTTCCTGTGTTCCTTGCAAGACACGATACGAAACACAAAAAAACCATCATGTTTAATTGTCACAGGGGATATTAATCTGAATATAAACTTAAATTCTGATGACAATAGGTCAACAGAGTACCTTTGTATGATTGCTGAATTAGGCCTCAAACCAGCGTTATTAGAACCAACAAGGTCAAATGCCTGTCTCGACCATGTCATGGTTACGAATTCGTATCAGACAAAAAGTTTGCTATATAAAGCGGATATAACAGATCATGACATAGTCATGACTGAGATCTTCTCGAGTACTGAGAAGCCTAAAGATAGAAATAGAGTTATTAAAAAAGTTGACTATGCAGGTCTAATCGATGAACTGAAAGATATAAATTGGGAACAGGTTACTAATAAAAACAACTTGGATGAGGCAGTTTTCACATTCTCGTCTATGATTAATAAAACCATAAATAATCATTCCAAGCTTATAACTAGCCGCTCTAAATTACCTCTAATGCCATGGATGACACCAGGTCTTTTGAGATGTTCCAAACATCGTGACAAACTCCACGCTCAAGTACGAAAATTTCCAAATGACAAAACACTTCTACTAGTATACAAACGTTACAGAAACTTTTATTATGAACTATTATATAGACTAAAAAATCAATACACTGAACAAAAATTAACAGAAAATCATAACAATGTAAAACAACTGTGGCGTACAATTAGACACGTCACTAATACTACACCACCTAAAATGAGAGTTACAGAATTATCCAGAATAAAAAAAGATGTTAAAACTTCACTAAATTATTGTAACAAATTTTTCACTGATATTGGTCATGATCTTTCAGATAAAATACTAAATGACATTCATGAAACACAGGAGTCGTTAGCATCCAAGGTTGTTTCGCCAAACTATTCACCTACTCAGACATTGTTTTTTCGACCAACCGACGAACGAGAAATCATTGATATCATCAGTGGTCTAAAGATAAATAGTGCACCTGGACCTGACGGTATAAGCAATCGTTTAATAAAAATATGCAAATCGCACCTTACTGTGCCGCTAGTGCACATTTACAATCTCAGTATGTCAGAGGGCTCTTTTCCCGCTCAGTGGAAAAATGCTGTAGTAGTTCCCATTCACAAAGGAGGTGACAAATTGACTCCAAATAATTATAGGCCTATTTCATTATTGAACGCGTTTTCAAAAGTGTTAGAGAAACTTATAAATAAGCGATTATTAAGTTTCCTAGACAAGCACAAAATTATATCAGATGTTCAGTTTGGTTTTCGCCAACATAAATCAACAGAAGATGCAGTATCACTGTTTTGCAACACTGTATCAGACCACTTAGATAAAGGCGATACATGTGTTGGTGTCTTTTTAGATCTGGCTAAAGCTTTTGACACTGTGTCTTCTAAAATACTTTTGGAAAAACTGGAAAGGATTGGGATTAGAGGAACAGCCCTTAATTGGTTCCATAGCTATTTAAAAAACAGAACTCAAAGTGTAAAACTAAGTACAAATATTAGTGACTCAGAATATATACGGTATGGTATTCCTCAAGGTAGTGTTTTGGGTCCTACCTTATTTATACTTTACATCAATGATATTTCGCAACTAAAATTAGACAATTCAAACATAATTTGTTATGCAGATGATACTGCAATCGTATTTTACGAAAGAAGCTGGACGGAAGTATTTAAGCGAGTAGAACACGGAATGGCAAAAGTTCAAAATTGGTTAAACCGAAATTTACTAACACTAAACACATTAAAAACAAAATATCTCTGTTTTCACAAAACAGCTGCATCGAAGCCAAAAGATATTCCTGAAATTAAAGTCCATAAATGCAACTACTTTTCATCACCTGTAATAAGGCCATGCAATTGTAGCACCATATCTCGAGTCAGTTCAATAAAGTATCTAGGAGTGATATTAGATGACAGACTATCTTTTGACAGCCATATTAAAGTTACAGCACAGCGCACCCTAAAACTAATCTCAATAATGAAACAGTTGAGAAACATAGCTAACAAAAACCTTCTAAAGTCAATCTACACTGCCCTTGGTGAATCAGTTCTCACCTATTGTATCTCAGTTTGGGGCGGTTCAGCAACTACAAAAATGATCACATTGGAAAGAGCCCAAAGATCAATTATTAAAGTTATGTTTAATAAGCCCTACAGATATCCGACAGATCTACTATATAAAGAAAGTAAAATCTTGAGCATTCGCAAACTGTTCATAGCCAAAGCCACCACACAACATCACTACATTATACTACACTCCCCCAATTACAAAACCATGATTAATTCTAGAGTCTTTAATGTGTTCATACCAAAAGTAAAATCGTCTTTTGCAAGAAGATTTAGTTACTTTCTCCATCCATTTTTATACAATAAAGTAAACAAATACTGTAACATCCAGGGCTGTAACCCATGGGAAGCAAGACACAAGATCCATTCATGGCTTCAAACTTTAAGTTATAAACACACTGAAGAGCTTTTAAAAGTGATCATATGACATATATTTACATAACCATACACAATCAGACACACACACGAACACACGCGAGCGCGGTTAAAACGCTGTTAATCGGATAGACAAATCGTCCTGAAGTAGAAATCCACAAGACAGGCCTCGAGCCTAGTGTGGAGATCAATGTCTAATCTAGTACATAAGTAGAAAGAAACATTGTTATATTATCAATATATGTAAGCCTAGGATAAGTTGTTTGGCAATAAATATTTTTATATTTATTTATATTTAAACTTTAACTAAGGTTGTTACACCATCATACCACACGGTAATAGCCAAGTTGCGACATAATATTCAGTTTACTTGTAACCATTGCGACACTTTGGCCACCTGCACATCACGCGACATGAGGCGATAAGTACGGGGAATTGGACCCTCGTCACCACCCTGGGATCGTGAGGCTCACCTCATGCATTGAATCAGAGTTGAAGCTACTATTCGTTCAGACTTCGAGCGGTAGTCACATCTCTTAGGTTAGGTTCTAGATTAGGTTGGACTCTCGGTTCAGACTTCGAACGGTAGTGACTTCTCCTAGGTTTAGTTACGGTGCTATTAGTTCATACCTCGAACAATAGTTACCTTTTAATGTTAAACTTAATATAAGTAAAAGTGTATTCTTTTGGTATTAAATATTTATTATTAAAAGTGCATTTTTTTCAATCTCGCGGACGCGCCCCACATAATTTTTCTTTTAATAATTATAATTAATTTCATAATTTGTCTTTGTTGTTTATTAGTATTCGTTTTGATATTATTATATGTTAAATGGGTCCGTGAACTACCACACGATTCAAGGGTGTTGTGGATTTCTTTGTGTTTGCAATCGTCATTACGTCGTGGTCTGACGTGGAGATTATTCCCATACGTTCCTTGGGATCTTCCCTATGACCCTTCAGAGGATCTCTTACAGGCTGACGTGATAATGACAGCGAAGATTATCGATGGTGTTCTTCTTGATTTTCCCATTGTCTTTGGATTGCACCATTTTCCCGAACTGAGTAAAGTCTCTTGATCTACACATCAACTGCATCTTCACCAGTTCTCGAGGCCTAGCTATTAGGGCACTCGGTTCAATTGATTACATTGTACATTACTTAGCATTGGGTGTAGTGATGTGTCACTTTGTATGCTAGTAAATAAAAGTTATGCTTATTTCTTTCTTTGATAGATAAATGGGTTAGAGAGAGCGTGGTCACCGCTGTTCTTCTATTTATCGCATTCGCCGGCCATGTCATGTTTCTGGTGAGTAGAGTTTAATAAAAAAAACACGCACAAAATTATTAATACATACAAAAATGAGTTTGTTTGTTTGTGTTACGCTTTCAACCCTAATCGCTTTACTGGCCATCATGATACTTTATACACGTCAAATCCGCATTAACACGACCGAAACCGCGGGAAAAAGCTAGTTAATGATACTAATGGCATCCTAACATTCGACCATAATTCATTATTTTTATAAAATTCAGTATTGACTATGAACTCGTACAAACAAACACACAACGCTTGGACTAGGTAAATATTGACTACTGCAATATACAAGGACACCGCGCATATAAACAGCACTGTATAATGTTTTCTATCTCATTCTCTCGCACGTTAAATCCTATACATGTATTTGTTTGTCTCTTTTCAATGTTGCTTCTTTGTTTCATCTAGTTTTATGTCACAACGTCATTTTAAAAATGGATTCTTTCAACACTAATGTGTTATTGATATATTTCTAGATGCTGACTTTACCAGTATTCGCGAATAAGAATTTCCCATATCACGTCCGGACTACACAGATAGGAGTTATGGAGGTAATTATAATTTTTATTATATTATCAATTAAGTTATTGAACTTAATCATTAAAATTAATTACTACTGACATTAGATATGCAAGTGTATATGTTGAAGTAACGTCGTTATATCCAAGATAATTTATAGGTATTAGGGGAGGTTTTAATATTTTTCTTTAATATCAAATTTATGCGGTGGAGAGGGTTCATGAGCAAGATCCTCAAAGTGACCTTCTCCGCCAACGGAGGACAGGCAGGAGGAGGCGGCAGTTTGATCGCCTCTTCAAACCGTAGCCGGACCGGGGAGAATGGGTCGGGGGACCCATCTTCCCATTGCACAGGTCCGGCGGACGGAGGAGTCGGCCGGTGTGCATACCCACTCTATACTAAAACCTGCTTAACATGGCGCTTAAATTTACAGTCCGGCAAATCGGTAATACCGTAATAAACTGCTTCAGAGTATCATAGATATGGTAACTGAAAGTATAAGGGAAAGAAAAGTTTATCGTATCAAACTGCAATCTCATCCCTTTCTTCCTTTATATAGTTAATTTCAAATCATGTTTATGCGAAATTAAAAAAATTGAAACAAAACAAAATTGAAAAAGAAAACTGAATGTTGTTATAACGTTGCGTTAGTAAGCACCACGCAGGCCGGCCTAGCAAACCTCATCCCTAGGTTTGTAAAAAAAATCCAATTCGAATCGTGGTCTGTCTAATCGATTCGTAAAAAATTGTTTTCTATAGCATCGATTATTCAAAAAATCTATTTCTTAATTATTTTTCATGAGCTTTTTGTTTAGATTATACATTATTGTATGGTTTTATTTTTGTATAAATAGAAAAAATCGAATCACGATTTTATAGTGTCGGAAATCGATTCACTGTCATTATTGAAGGTTTAATATCGATATATTTATTTCTATGTCAAAATGTCGATTATTCGATTGATTGACCTGAAATCGGCACCCCTATCTATCCCAGACAAAGGACTGTATTTCTAAATACGCCGTATACTGGCCTAGGAGGATTATGTTCAAATCTGTCTTCGGGTAGGAGTTATATTGCCCTGCACTGTCTTACAGAGGCTGATGTGATGATGTTAGACGAGATGTCTTTATTTCAGGTAACTGGAAGTAACGTTCTGAACAATTTTGGGCACAATGCATACCAACCGACACATGGAGCGCCGGAGACTGTAATTATTCCTCTAACCAGGTGTGTTCTGGTCTTTTTTTCATACACATAATCGCTTAATCATTGACGTTATGAGTCGTGAGAATTAGGGTGGCAAAAAAAAGAATGCCTTTGTTACGTACCAATAAAATATCGTCCAAGATTTTTAATTTGTCATATAAATAACTAGCCTCAGCTCGCGACTTAGTACTCGTGGAATAGATGCTGTTAAGGGCTTGCTGTTAAATGCAGCGGAAGCTCTCAAAAGAAAAAAAACCCGATTTAGAAACATTCTTCTTTGGTACTCCGCTCTTATTGGTCTTAGCGTGATGATATATAGCTATAACCATCCTCGATAAATGACCTGTCTAAAACTGAAAGAATTTTTCAAAACGGATAAAGTCATTTCTGAGAGTGGTAGAGCCACGCTAAAGCTATTATTGGTTTCAGCATGAATGGGTCGGCTCGTCTGGGGTAGAAAGCAGACGTAAAGTAACAGTGCTTGCATTGTTGCGTTTCGTTCGGTCAGTGAGAGCGCCGGAGGTCCCACCTCCCTTCCCCTGTCCTATTCCCCTCACTCTGTTTCCCCCAAACACAGGCTGGCAACGCACTTTCGACTCCCCCGGTGTCACACATCAGGTGACCCACAAGTTCGTTTGCCAGTTATGACATAAATATAAAAAATAAGATTAGCGCTTTCAACCAAACAAACAAACCCTCTAGCGTTATAATGTTAGTATAGATACGGGAGTTTTTGTTTTTGCGTTTTAATGCCCTCGATTATCATCCAGTGAAATTGATAAGCTATTTTTACAAAAATCTGAAAAGTATAAACGGGTTAGATTCAAATTCGTATTTTATGTATAGACAATTATTGCTTTTTTTCCGCATAGTATTTCGTTTTAGAGTTAGAGTAAAATTGTCATAGGATCTATTGAAGAGTGTTGAATATACAAGAAATAACCGTGCTTGTTACTGTGATAGCTTTATATTGGACAATGTTATAGAAATGAAAAAAAATATGGAAATACCTGTTTTTTAAATGGGAAACATTTAAAATCAAAAAGAAATACTTAGATTATAATTAGGACCTCAAATTTTGATTGCTTGTGACCAGTAGCTATTATTATTAGTTTCAGCATGAATGGGTCGGCTCGTCCAGGGTAGTACCACCCTCTCACAGAACACCGACGTGAAGTAACAGTGCTTACATTGTTGCGTTTCGTTCGGTCAGTGAGAGCGCCGGAGGCCCACCTCCTTTCTCCCTTTCCCTTCCCCTTTCTCTTTACCCTACCCCTCCTCCATACACAGGCTGGCAACGCGCTTGCCACTCCCCTGGTGTTGCTAGTGTCTATGGACGGTGGTGATCAATTAACATCAAGTGACCCACCTGTTCGTTTGCCACCTATTGACATAAAAAATAAAGGTGATTTTTTTTCGTCATATAGAATGGTATCTCAGGGCGTCAGCGAAAAAAAAAGTTGTTTGAAATGAAAAAGACTAGGATACATACACATACATACGATACAATCGTATCAGTTCATTCCGGCTTGCTAAGTAGTCGTTGTAAATGAAGGACTGAATGAAGGAAACGAATTGTGTTATTCTGTCGTAACTGAGCATTCTGAGCCAAAAAAATAGCTTCAACAAAGCAGCCAATATTCCCACGTAAAGCTATTAGAAGACCTATAGGCATGATATTTGTAACCAATATTATAAACAAGATTTTGCTTGCGACTCCGCTCGCAAAAATGTAGGTTTGGTATCCTTATCCTTCGAATCAGTACCTTTTTTTTACAACCTGTATACAAACAGCTTATTGAAGAGTCCACAACGCGTGTGTGACACCTCCAATGTTGCAGCTGCGGTGACCGCTTATCATCAGGCGGCTCGTATGTTTGTATACTACAATCTGATATAAAGAAAATAGTGGACGTAGATATAGTTAGTTAGTTGTAAAAGTAAATACCTAACGAACGATGATCAATCGAACCTGCATAAAATCCAACGACGTAACGTTTTATAGACAGATTTTTGTCGTCTCACTGCTATTTAAAATTAAATTATTAAGTAAAGATTATGTTTTAAAATTCCATTTTAACGTATACAAATATTTTAGACGCACAGAAGAACTCATTGGTAATATGTACATCGCGACGGCACCGCCGCTCTCTTTGGGCAACGAAACCCCTAAACTGAACGGAGGCCTGAACGGAGGCCCAAAACGTATCGATTCGTTTCGTAATCGTTTCGTTCCTCAGGATAGCACCGTAACGAACGTATCTGACGACATACGACCTACAATAACTACAGAGAATAAAGAAATCTTTACAGTCGAGAACCAAATGTCGAAATTTGGGCCTCCACTGGCAAAACATCCAAACAATAACATTGCAACCACTACACATGAATATAACGAGTTAAATAAAAATAACACCTCGAAAATATTTCAAACGACTGATTCAAATCGTTTAGAATCGTCAAAAAATGACATAACAGTGTTGCCAAGTAACCAAGATTCTCCTAATACGGTGGAAATAACGAAAAAGTTGGATAATGAAGCCGGTAACAAGGTTAAGGGATCGAGAAATGAATTACCGCCTATATCGAAGTCCAGGAGGAATATTCTAGAGCCTATACGAAGAGAAGAGAGTTCATTGACGTCATGGTCACTAGCGAAGGGTCCGAGTGTGGTCGCAATGCAAAGGAAATCGAAAAGTTTGGATAAGAATGGTGAGTTTATTATATACTTTTATTGATATCTTTCTTGATTAAGAGAAACGATTTATCATTATAATTAATAATTTAAATCCCAATAATCGTTTTATTTAATTATTGATTTGCGACGATTATATAGGTGGATAATATTGATTCTTTTCTTTATTTTATATATGGTGTATCATGTATGTAATCGAGCCGCAATATTCTTGATACTGGGTAGCCAAGGCGCTGGTTCTTGTTTGTTCCGTGTACAGCACGATTGCACGATAGGGTTTGTCGCGAATATTTTAGTTTTGGGGCTCGTAAAACCGCCAGGAAAAAATCGTAACTTTCGCGTAAGACCACTCACAGAGAACTGTTGTATCCGATTTTGAATAATTGACGTTGTAGCGCGGGTGTTCGTGCGCGTGCACCAATGGGCGTGCAGCAAGGTCCGCCAACCACATTCCTTTTACGAACTATGCACAGATTATGCTCCGGTGTTTATCACAGTACAATATATACCGGAGGCAAATGTAAAATTTAAACAATAATAAAATATATAAGAAAGAACTGTTACGGCGGGTACGTAACATATGGACTTTTGTCAATTTTGATGTGCCAGCTTCATCGTAACTTATATCTATGTACAACTAAAACTTTGAAATCTAAAAAGAATGAAGTAATTTGGAAACAAATATTTTTTTATAGTTAATTTTATTTCTACTTATATATTTATTAATCAAAAACAAATGTAGATGGTAGAGCCACGCTGAAGCTACTACTGGTTTCAGCATGAATGGGTCGGCTCGTCCGGTAGTACCACTCTCTCACAGAAAACCGACGTGAAGTAACAGTGCTTGCATTATTGCGTTTGGTTTGGTCAGTGAGAGCGCCGGTGGCCCATCTCTTCCGCCCTCCCTTTCCCCCACTCCTCCCTCCCCCCAAACACAGGCTGGCAACGCACTTACAACTCCCCTGGTGTTGCTAGTGTCTATGCACGGCGGTGATCATTTACCATCAGGTGACTCGTTTGTTCGTTTGCCGCCTATAATATAAAAAAAGCTGGTATATGCATTATCTTAAACGAAATTATGTTTATACCCAAATTTCATGAACTAATACAATTCAGCCATTCTTGTAGAATTGTTGTTTATATTCTATAGGTCTTTGAACATATATGTCAAATATATTGTGCATCTATTAAAACAAATGGTTGAGTTGAATTAATATTTTCAGATCTAATTGATACCAACGAAATGCAAGACGGTAAGAAGGTACCGGCAGTACGAAACGGCTTACCGAGTTCCGGTGATATATCGACAATACACGAAGACCATGTTCAAACTTACCAGAATACTGTCAGCAAAGCTACCATAGACTTGTTCAGTGTTGCCAGTAATAAAGATTGACTATAGTATGATCTGTATCGTACATCATTTTGACTGATAATATTGATATAATACGTTTTTCGTGATTTTTTCTAGTTATTAAATTTAATAGTTATTTGGCGTTCAATATTATTAACATATATTTGGTAAAAGCAACAAACTATATGGTAAGGCGAAGACTAGGAGACTTATCTATATTAATATTATAAAGAGGTAAAATTTGTGATGTTGTAGGGGGTAATCTCAGGAACTACTAGTCTGATTTGAAGAATTATTTCAGTGTTATATAGCTCATTTATAGAGGAAAGTTATAGGATATATATCATCACGCTAAGACCAATAGGAGCGGAGCACCAATCAAGAATGTTTCAAAATCGGGTTTATTTATCCTCTTAAGAGTGGTAGTCGTTAGCCCAAAATAACTAATAATCCTGAACAGGGTGCGACGGTTTTTCACGCCAGATCAGCTATACCTCCTTTATAAGGCACAAGTTCGGCCTTGCGTGGAGTATTGTTCGCACCTCTGGGACGGTTCCGCCAAATACCTACTAGATACCCTGGACAGGTTGCAGAGACGGGCTGTCCGCATTGTTAATGATTCAGACATTACACAATTTATAGAGCCGCTTCAGTTGCGCAGAGACATTGCCTCACTGAGCGTGTTCTACCGTCTGTATCATGGCGAGTGTTCTGAAGAGCTATTCAATTTAATACCTTCCTCTCCTTTTCATACCCGAACCACGCGCGCTGGGCTCCGGAGCCATAGTTTTACGGTAAATCCTATCTGGGCACGAACTAAAAAGTTCGCAACTTCTTATCTCTGCCGTACCGTGAAGCTGTGGAACAACCTCCCGGCCAGTGTGTTCCCTCCTTCCTATAATATGGGGTCCTTCAAGCGTAACGTGAAGAGACATTTATGCAAGCCGGCATGACAGCGACGACCGGTGAGGGATAGTGTGTCTCTCGGTGGTCGCCATTGTTTTTAGATTATACTGTGCTCACCATCAGGCACAGTAAAGTCAATTTGCCGTGCTAAGATAAAAAAAAAAAAAACTATTCCACGCGGACGAAGTCGCGGGCAGGAGCTAGTATTGTATATAAAAGTATGACGTGTCGATGGTGCCGTCATTTTTATTATTTTATCGATCAATCCATCTAGATCACTTGAGTATGCTATACCAAAATCTTTATGAATTATACTCGGATGTGAAAAACCCTACGTCGAAAACACCCAGTGCCTTTTAAAGGCGTCGCAACTAAAAAAGCAGGGTGTACGTCTAGTCAGGAAATACGTCTAATTATATAATAATAATAAAAAATATATATTGCATAATTAATATATAAAATTAATTGATTCGCTTTTAGTTGCAGTTAGACGTAGCAGTGTTCAATCACATCGTGTTCGTGTTCATCTTCAATCAAATATTATTGAACGCTAAATGATTGTCTCTAATTACGTTTAATTATATATTTATTATAGAAATAAGAATATTGAATAAATGAGATCTTGACAAACATTGATGTTTATTTTAACCCTTTTAAATTGTCATGTTCCCGTTAATAGTAAAAATTTGAAAGTTCTAACAAAAGTTATCGACTACCGTTATCTCACCTAAGTAGAGTTGATACTTTTCCTCCTCCATTGTCCCATGCCAGAAGTCATATCAATATTCACACCTTTTATACACATTTCTCACACAATCCATCCAAAACGTTTTTGGGTCTTCCTTTTCTTCTATACCCGACCATTTGCATACTTAATTTTTTTTAGTTATATGACTTTCAACTCTTCTCATTGCATGCCCGTACCATTCTAACCTATGACTCCTCAACTTCTGTCACTGCTGCTATTTTTAAACTGTCTCTACGTTCATTTTAATCTTATAAATTCTGGGTACACCACACATCCATCTGAACATTCGCTCTCTACCAGATGTAGTTTTCTGCCATCCGTCTCTTTTGTAACCCTTCACTCGGATTCAAACAGCACGATTGGACTTATATACACCTTCCACCATGAGACTCGAGGGCATTTTTGAGTTACAGGCTACCTTTTGCCGTTTCATCCAACCGCAGTTATCCTATTCCTCACATCGTTGTCTGTCACCCTCGTTTTGGATCAATCAACTGAAATACTCAAAATTGGATCACGTTGGTAAGCACCGTTTAAGATCATATGAGAAAAACTCGATGGACCCACAAAGTCACAGAGCAAATGTTCAGTTTTAGTCCTACTACTGTTCAAACCAACATTCTCGTGTCTTTTTTTTTTCGAACTGACTACGCCATTGACTCAGTAAGGTCTTAACAGCTTCACCGGGCTACTAAGGCGAGCGCTTAAGGCACTCAGCCGATTTTATTTTGACTACTAGCTCAAGGGTGCACGGCACACCTCGGCTTTGGCTGTTGCCTGATACATGCAATTCGCGACCTATCTGAACTAACCTAAGCTAACTATTCATACATATATGAGTTGTTGAAACATATATGTGTACCAAGCATACATACCTCAACAATCCTTATATATATTTCGTATCGGATAATATTCTAAACTATTTCAGTTTGATAAGGGAAAAAATAAAACCCTTCCACTTGCATGTGTAAGCATGTATGCATGCACGTGTGTGGAGGTGATGTGTGTAATGTTGTCGCAGTGATGTAAGATTTTGTGTCACTGTATCGCGCGAGCAACGTACTCAAGTGTTCCACGCCGACGGAACGGACCTAGAAACATTTTCTTGTTTTTCTCGCCATTTGCTCAGCACACTTAGTACCTAGGCAGTATTTTCTCCAACAAGAACCATCATGGACAAACGGCATACACAGAGATGTACTGTATGTCTTATGTTAGGGTATCTATAACCTCGTAAGACCTAATGTACAATCTATTGTATCAACTAACACGTAGTGTTCAGGTCCAAGTTTAAAAAGTTATCTCCTAGAAGCTCAGTGTGCAATATAATATACATTCACGACATATGAATTTTTCTTTTAGAGTTTTGCGCCAACTGTAATCTTATCTAATATTATGATTAATGTCATATTATTCAATAATAGATTGTCCAAAAATGTTCTTTAACGTAAAACTCCGGAACATCTCCACGCCTAATATGCATTTAAATGAACGATAGATAAAAAGTATTTAAACTGAGATCCCAGAGCTGCCAGACACAACTTATTTTTAAATATACGAAACTTTAAGTTTTAAATAGTGTTTCATGTACTTAGAACGCTTGCGCACTCACTATGTCCACTCTCGTGTCCCGCGATGTATATCTGTATAGTATACACATTTTATTACCTATTATATAATATATATATATATGAAATATATATGAATCATGAATGTCAATGTCGTGTCAACAACAACATATTTGTTCCTCTGTGAAATTTATTGTTTACCATATATAAGTTACAGAAAGCAGTGATATATGATCTTAAAATTAGAAAACAATATTTTTTCATTCGTGTTTTTACGGTTTTAAAGCTAAAAAACTTAGAAATACGTAAGTACAATAAAAATCCAACTGAAGAAAAATCTTGACATATTATATGTCAACTGATATTGATTTGTATACATTTATTGTATTATGTTAATTAGTGGTTCTATTGGATTTGTTTACTTTTCCACCACATAGAGAGTTTTATTTATATACATTATATAATCCATTTAATGCCAACAAAAATGTCAAAGATTTGCGCTGGTTGTAGCAACAAGATTCCCAATAAAGAACTCTTAAAGTGTCATCAATGTTCTTCGATATATGATATATCTTGTGCTAGAATATATTTAAACGCTTTTAATAATACGACTAAAAACAAAAAAGGTTCTTGGATATGTCATCCACGTAGAAGCCAGCTCAGTACAAGCAATACCATTTCACCAACTCCACTTGTTTCCGAATACAGCAACTCTGGTTGTAATGCCAATGACTATCTACCACAAAATAGTATTATGGATGGTAATTTATCACCCGATTGCATTAATGTTACACTACGCACGAAAGTATGTAATGAAACTGATAAATCTATTTGTGCATTTCATTCTGAAGACGTATTGCGAACATTGATTAGACAAGAATTAATGGATGTTTTATCTGGTTACGTGGATGTGAATTTAAAAGAACCTTTAGAAGGAATTAAAACTATTAAAAAAGAACTCTGCAATATAAAAGAATCTATGGAATTTATTAATGAAAAATTTGAAGAATTAAAGTTGGAATGCGTATTAAATTTAAAAAAAATTACTAACCTAGAAACAGAAAATAATTCCCTCCAAGCCTCAATTAGCAACTTAACTACACGTTTTAACCAAATGGATCAATTAAGTAGAAATACTAACCTAGAAATACAATGCGTATCAGAATCAAAAGGTGAAAACTTAATAAAAATGATAGAACAACTTGGCCGAGTGGTAAAATGTCCCATATCAGAAAAAGATATCTACTACTGCTCTCGTATTGCTAAGAAACTATCGGAGAACTCTCGTCCCCGCTCCATACTCGTGAAATTAAGCAGTCCCCGCCTTCGTGATACATTACTAGCAGCTGTTATGAAACATAACAAGATTAATTCGACAAATAAATTACAGTCCTGTGACCTAGGAATAAAAAGCATACATTCATCGCCTATATATGTCACAGAACATCTGTCATCCGAAAATAAAATGTTACATGCAGCAGCAAGACAAAAGGCTAAAGAACTCCAATTTAAATATGTTTGGGTACGTGGAGGCAAAATATTTATGCGTCAAAATGATACACATCCATGTATTCTTGTGAAGGACTTAGATACTTTAAAAAATCTTAAATAATGTTAATTTTAGTTTATTATTTTTATTTTTCTTAATGTCTTTTTATTTTTTATTTGTTGCGTAATTTTTTTATTTACCGCGTTTGCTTCTACATAACTCGGCGTTTATAGAAACGTATAAGAATAACTTAGTGTATTAACAATACGGGCATATTATATCTATATAATAAAAGATTTAAGATATATTATTCGATAATGTATAGCTTATAATTTTCATTACTTTCTTATATAGTGTTAGTGAGCACTGAGCGTGGTATATAGTAGGTTGAAGATCCAGGTATGTTTCTGATGATAAATGCCATCCCATTCGATATACTATTAGTATTCATATATCTAATATACACGTTACATGTTACAGTAGACGGCGTTCGTGTCGAAGTTACAAATGTTTTTGAAAAAGCGTTTCTGTAATGTACACACCCACTCACAATTTTACATATCTTTAATACATTTTTAAAAAGCGCGTGCGGAGCCGCGGGTAACAGCTAGTCTAGTATAAAAGTTTTAGTGTAGTTATCAAAAATGTTGTCACATACAAATAGCTTCTCAACATATTTCACAAACTCTGTCCAATACTTGACCGTTGAATTTCATTATTCATTTGTCATTCGTCAACACTAAGACTCGGTAAGTTTGATATTTAATTAATGTAATATTCACGCAACAATATAGTGATTTATGACCTCACGAGAGTTAAAAAAACATTATTCAGCGTAAACTATGAGAGACGCTTATGCATGACATAGTTCTACCGCCGATTTGGAAAACAATGTACTCGCACAGAAGATCCGGCAACAATTCGGATAAGATTTTTGCATTTTTTTTATTAAATAACTAGCTTCTGTCCACAAATTCGTCCGCGGAAGCTCTCAAAAGAAAAAAAAACTCGATTTTAAAACATCCTTCATTGGTGCTCCGCTCCTATTGGTGTTATGTGTTAATATATATAGCCTATAATCTTAAAGTTTTTTTACATGCATTTTGAATGGTAAAACTTTAAATTTAAATTGTAAGTACTTAAAATTGATATGAAGAGCTCAAACTTGGTGAGATTTTTTTATCTATATGTAGATTAATATTTTGCATGAGCTACGAGAAAAAAAATTTGCGGAAATGAACCACCCTATTGTACATATATATTTAACACTAGCTGACCCGTGCCCACTCCGTTGGGCGGTAATACGTAAGCGTGGAATGGTTATTTTGCGCTAAAACGCAGCGGAAGCTCTGAAAAGGAAAAAAATACCTCGATTTTGCAACATTCTTCATTGCTGCTCCGCTCCTATGGGCCTTAGCGTGATGATATATTACATATAACCTTCCCTGATAAATGAGCTATATAACACTGAAAGAATTTTCCAAATCGGACCAGTAGTTC
>MU161188.1:32443-46321 GCA_015888305.1 Antheraea pernyi | reverse complement strand
TAATCTAGACAATCTTGGATGTTTCTAATGCGTTTATTACGAACTTATTTAAAATAAATGTTGTAATTATTATCTTTTTATGTCATAGGTGGCAAACGAACAGGTGGGTCACCTGATGTTAAGGGATCACCACCGCCCATGGACACTAACAACACCAGAGGAGTCACAAGTGCGTTGCCACCCTTTGGTGGAAGGGTTAGGGGATGGCGAGGGAGAGGGAGAAGATGGCGAGGGAGAGGGAGCGGAGAGAGGTGAGGGAAGGGGAGGTGAGGGGAGGGGAGGTGGGCCTCCGGCGCTCTCACTGACCGAACGAAACGCAACAATGCAAGTACTGTTATTTCACGTCGGTTTTCTATGAGAGAGTGGTACTACCCCCGGCGAGCCGACCCATTCATGCTGAAACCAGTAATAGGTTCAGCGTGGCTCTATCACCATTAAAAATTGTTAAAATAGTGACTCTTTATTTTCTCGCAGGGGAATCCTCTTGTAGCTCTACCTAGCCAGGCAGCATAGGTGAGAATGCCGGATTTGTGCTGAATAAGCTCCCTTGGTGTTCTTCTTGCACCATTTAGTTGGCTGGGTAGGAACGGCCACTGCATGTTTCTACCCGACCCGGCAAATATTGGCCCCTCAACAGGGCTCCGACTTGTGGTCTGAAGAGTGAAGACCTTGGACCCTGCCTGACGAAGTGGTGGGAGGCGCAATGAATATAAACTAGCGAGCAGCTCCGACTTATTATGGGCGCTGTAGAATATGATATCAATTTTGTTTCGAATTCTCTTCACACAGACAATTATTTTTGAAGTGAAACTTTTTATAGGAGGGCTTTTAAAATCTGATCCGCATCCTTTTTATGCGATGACAAATGGTGGGGGCAAACACTATGTCGCGTACAGTGTTGAAACCACAGGTTTTCATCTGATAAAGTTAAGCGACATCGGACGCTGTCGGTATTTAGATAGGTGACCGTCTGGAAAAATAGCGCGGCGTTGGCTTTTGACCCACCCTGTTTTTTTTTCGTTACACGTAATTTTAAGTCTGTGACATGATTTGATATTTTCATTGGTATTCTGTAATTTTAATCTACATTAAATCGCCAATACGTCGTATCCTGGCATGGTGATCATGTCCATACTTTCCTTCGGGAAGAGGCCTATGGTCCTGCAGTGGGTTCCTTATTGAATGATGAAAATTTACTTGCCGTTCAAGTAAGCAGAATTTTTGTATCTTCTGACCACCTCCTCTCCATCGTCAGTAAAAGTATGCAAAGCTCTTATGTAAACATTTATATAAGTAGTTTTAATCTGTTCTCGTTTCCTTATTGAGTAATTGGTAATAGTTCAGAAATAAGGTATTTATAGTCTATAGAGGAACTTATAGTGGCTTACTACTATACTGATATATTGATATACTACTTGGATGGAAATGAAGAAAGGTCTATGGTGTAGCTTATAACCTTCGAATAACCTTGAAACTCAGTGTATAAAACTGTTATAAGAACAGTCATGTTGTATTCATCTGAGTGCTGGGCGACGACAGAGACGGATGAGAGAAAACTACATGTAGATATGCGAAAGTCAAGGTGGATGTGTAGGTGTAACTAGAATGGATAAGTTTAAGAATTAATATATCAGAGGAAGTTTGAAAATAGCTCCAGTGACAGTGAAGTTGAGGAGTAGTAGGTTAGCATGGTATGGGCATGAGGAGAGATGAAGACCATGTAAATAGAAAAGTTTTGAGTATGATGATGGATGGCTATAGGATTAGAGGAAGACCGAAAAAGGTATGGATAAGTTGTGTGAAAAATGATATGTGTGTAAAAGGTGAGGTATGTGTGTGAAAGATGACATCTAATAGGCGAGAGTGGAGAAGGAAAACATGTTGTGCCGACCCTACTTAGGGGGGATAAGGGTAAGAAGATGGTGGTAGTGGCTTGCTACTAGGGTGATGGGCAGCCCAGTGGCTAAGATAGCGCGCCTTTAATACTAAACCTTCAAACCCAGATCCCTCAACTCTTCTGTCATAATAAATATGTAAAACAAAGACTCCCCGACATCTTTAATGCCTACGTGATACTTGATTGACCACGAAATGCCCAACGTAAGTAATGTAATCCTCAGCCGTAACTAATCTTCGGCAGTTTTTAACGCACTATCAAATGGAATGCGCTATATAATATATCTGTGAATTGGAAAAAAGATTACTTCTAATCGCTGATTTGTCGACGTGAGATGTCGCTCGTGTTTCGTGTAGTACGACCGTAACTATATGTCAATGTCCGTTAACATCGCGTGTGACAGAAAACGCGTACTCAAACACGTGGCTCCATTATTTAACTTTATAGTAGAAACAGGCCAATAAAAACAATTAAATGTCAATTACTTGAGTGAAACTATCACTTGAAAGTTTATATTGGGAATATGTATTTTGTTCAGGCAACAACGACGAGACAATATTAAAATTATGACGTCATTATTTTTGTCATATTTTTTTATGTTTCACGGCTAATCGAAAATTAATAATAAAAACACAAACAATAGTAACAAAAACAATAGTTTTGTTTATGTCAAAAGGCGGCAAACGAACAGTTGGGTCACCTGATGTTAAGTGATCACCACCGCCTATAGACACTAGCAACACCCAGGGAGTCGCAAGTGCGTTGCCAGCCTGTGTATGGGGGAGGGATAGGGAAAGGAGAAAGGAAGGGAAGGGGGAAAGGAGATGGGCCTCCGGCGCTCTCACTGACCGAACGAAACGCAACAATGCAAGCATAGTTCTTTCACGTCGGTGTCCTGGGAAAGGGTGGTACTACCCCGGACGAGTCGACCCATTCATGCTAACTGACATTCTACCACCTTCAATAGTAATAGTAAGTTCAATAGTAGGACGATCTAGTCGAAATTTGACGTACCCAGTAGATAGCCCGCAATAAATAGGATAGACAATCCACTAAGCCAATAGTAATTTAGTACGGGTCAACAGTCAATAGCAGGTCATTGTTACCAGTGGTCCGGTCAATATAGTAGCTTTAATTATCAAGGCGATATCTATAATATTTTACATTTATATTGAATACTTAATTAATATCTGTTCCTATTAATTTCCTCAATTACTTCAATGTATATTACATAAACAAAAGATCATGGTTCCTAAATAATTATAATCTTGTCTTCAAAATTTACACATAATTTTTACTCAATAATGCTAAATTAAATTTGAACTAGTAAACTCAGGTGAGATCTAAAATGTTTTCTGTCTGTATACACCCAGATATATAAAATATATCTATTCTATAGTTTTGCCATACTTCTATTACGGTGTAAATTGTTAATTACAATTGACTACAATTTACCTACGACTTTGTTCGTTTTAAAATCTTCTATATGCATGAAGAAGCTAGTTGATTGACTCATTAACTTACAGGCAAAACTACTGAAGTTAGAAACATGAAATTTGGACAGTAAAAGGATAAAAGGTATGATAAAGATTGTATGAGGGACAAAGCAATTTTTTTATTATTTTTTTTCGAATTTAAAGCGGAGTATAAATAATTGGACATATAGGTACATTTAATTCAGGACAATTTAATTAATTAAAAGGTATAAAAAATATTACCAGATTAATGCAGACAAAACAGCGTGTTAAAGCTAGTATAATTTAAAAATTAATAATAATAAAAACATTGATTAACACCATCTGTTGGTGAGAACAGTAGAATGAATAGAATATAAGCTTCCGCCAGAAAAACACTAATGTGTGCCAATTTTCATGGTGACAGATTAAATGGTTTTGGAATTTATCGATTTCAGACAGACAGACCAATATCAAATTTTATATATAAACTAGCTGACCCGTGCCCACTTAGTTGGCCGGTAAACATTTATGAAAAACTATTTTTTGTGACTTAAATATAAAAATTAAACATATGCTGTGGCTGACTTTTTTGTAGGCATTTTCAAGCTCTACAACTTTTCTCTGGAACTCGATCATATATCTTTCATCGTTAAGGCAGCGTTCGTATGAAACGTTTTCGTTCGACCGTTTTTCTCCGACTTATTTTGTAAATCCGACTACCACAAAAAGACTTTTCATTTTTCGTGTTAATATACTCTTATAGCCTATGACGCTCACAAATAACGTGATTTTCTATTATTAAAATAATTCTCAAAATCGGCTTTGTTAGTTCCAAGATTACCCCCTATAACATCTCAAACTCACAAACATTAATTCTTTATATTATAATATTAGTACAGATAATAATTGTTTAGGTGCATTTCCGTCATTGCAATTATCGTTTTCGTAAGACGGTTGTTTAAAACACGTGGCCGCCTGTTGCTTTATTTGGCTATTAAAGTGCTGCTGAGCTTTGTGTTGCTGATCTTGCTAATGTGTTTTCTCGCTCACAATTACGGTTAACATGCAGGTGTACTTTATATAACTGGACGATATTCCTTTATTTAATGTTTATTTATCTACTAGCGATTCGCATCGACTTCTCGTGAGTTTTGTAGCTATGATGAATTAGTTGGTAGCGTGTTTGGACACTGCGTCAATCGTCGTGCCGATGCGCCTAATTTGGTGTCAAAAGGCTATTATTGAGTGGATCAATATGTGAATAATGGTGATGTCTGGAGTTGATACCTCTTTGTGCATCCAATGAAAACGATTGGAACGTGTATGTGTTTTAAATATATCACTACGTATTATAAAACGAAGTCTACTGCCACAGGCTGTCTGTTAGCGATAAACTTAAAAACTACTGCACGGATTTTCATGCGGTTTTCAGCAGTAGATAAAGTGATTCAGGAGAACGGTATAGGTGTATAATATGTCGAGGTTTTTTTATTATTAGTGCGGGATAACGTCTATCGTGCCCGGTAGTTTGTAATATGAATAGGATATTTACAGTAATAATGTTATACAAGACTAAGCTTGTCAGCTTTAATGTATGTGGTATCATTTCCAATACTAGTGAATCGAATTAATAAAAACGGTAGTAGAAATTAGTACACAGGTTATATTCCAATATTATTCATTTCTTATTATAATTCAGACGGACGAAGCTAGTAATTATAATAAGAAAGAATAGATAAATCATTTGCTTAAAGCTAACACAAAACACGTTCATGTGAGACGTGATTCACATTCAAATGAATTAAATTCGTGCCTGTTCTTAGATTTACAAAAAAATTGAATCGTAATATTTATTAGATTCATATGTTATGGATTCTACATCAATTCGCGGTTAAAAAAATAATATTTGATGTTAAAAATACTACACGAGCTTTTCATGCGACTTGCGCATTTTGTCCGATCTTCTTTTATATCATTGCAATCTTTTAAGAGGTCAAGTCGTGATAAAAATAACAAACGAAATGATAGTGTTATTTTTGCATTATTATGGTGTGATTTCTTGTAATTAAAAATGGATTTAAATCTGACCTATTGTTACATGTAATAATTATTATGATATTTACTAAGGTTGGAAAAGTCACTTTTTGCGTTAACTCGAAATATGATAAAAAAAGTTATTTATTTATTTATTAAGTTATTTATCATCAAGAACGACTAATTTTCACCCGTTATTTTAATTTGATTCTGATTAAGCAAATACGGACAAAGAGATCGCAACGATGTTGATGGTAGCAAATACACATTTATTTGCTATATATACATCGATAATGGAATCTATATAAGGCACGACACTAATATTCGGCAATCGTCCGGTCGGTGCGTAGGCGCGGATTTCGGATGCGTTGAATCCCAGTCCGTGGTTATAAAAAATTGGATGTGGTATGTTAGTAGACTAATACACAATACTATTTACAAAAACTTTTATGAAAATTAATTATATATTTTTTTAGTCTGGGTAGTACAATATCTAAAATCCTCGGCAAATTATTGAATATAGTTGCACAAAACACAAATGTAGATATAAATGTGTATTATATTATGGTATAACATAGAGGCAACTTAATGTCAAGTAAATACCTATTTTAGATTTGTATAATACAATTTTAACTTTGTTTTGTATTAAACTGTTAGTTTTAAAATATTGACGATTACTGTATAGTACTATTTTGTGAAGGACATATTAGAAACCAAAAATAATGCCGAAAATAAAGAGCCTTTGGCCATACAGAGTCCTTATCTGCTTGTCAATTTTCTGATACCATGGAAAAGGCAGCAAATCAATCATCAATACTCAATACATTGAAATGCGACATTTTGTCTAACCCTTTATCATTGAGTAATACCACTTTGAAAAGTACTAATATAATATAAATGTAAGAAAAAGGTGTATCCGTAGTAGTTAGAATTCTGATTTTTAAACAGTATTGACAACATAGTCTCTTTATCGACGGATGTTATGGTAAAACACGTTTAAAACCGGTAGTTATTAATGTAAATGGTTTGGAGCAACTCTCCCGACCTGTATTTCACATTTGAGTAATTTCCCAATGACACGCAAACCGTTCAACAATACATACGTACTGAGATATCTAATTATCATGTAAATAATTACAGTACCGCAAGACTCGTGGATTGCGAGTCTAGAAAAGGAGTTATAGTAAGTGATTTTGTAACTTTAAGCAGTTTTAACAAGTTTAACTACTTTAGATTTTAATATCATTATAATTTACAAGCCTGTTAAGCCTGTTAAGCTCTCAAAAGGAAAAAAAAACGATTTTGAAACACTCTTCATTGGTGCTCCACTCCTATTGGGTTTAGCGTGCAACTCTCCCGACCTGTATTTCACATTTGAGTAATTTCCCAATGACACGCAAACCGTTAAACAATACATACGTACTGAGATATCTAATTATCATGTAAATAATTATACAGTACCGCAAGACTCGTGGATTGCGAGTCTAGAAAAGGAGTTATAGTATGTGATTTTGTAACTTTTAGCAGTTTTAACAAGTTTAACTACTTTAGCTTTAAATATAATTATAATATATAAACCTTAAAGCATAATTACTAGCTTCGGCCCGCAACTTCGTGTACGTGGAATAGTTACTGTTTACGAAACGTACGCAGCAGAAGCTCTCAAAAGGAAAAAAAACAATTTGAAACACTCTTCATTGGTGCTCCACTCCTATTGGGTTTAGCGTGATAAATTCTTCCTCGATAAAAACTATGTAATACTGCAAGAATTTTTCAAATCGGATCTAAGATTAGCGCGTTCACGCAAACAAAATCTTCAGCTTAGTATAGACTGGAAGTACCCGTTAATTTGAAAATTATTTTTATATGTTATAGTGTATTAATTGAGGAGGTTTATAGGATCTCATTTCACGTTACAAATTACCGAATAGAGATAACAAAGTGTAACAATTAAGATTATAGTAATAGTGGGATCGAGCTGTACTATACGGCACGGGGTATCGGAGGATGAAGGCACTTTTCAGCACCCGATGAGAACCTACATTACTGAGAAGTTTATCTAACTGCGTTGACAGCCATTTAAAATTTTACAGATAATGCAAGTCTAATCGTGCCATCCGCCTAATGGTTGTATATCCAACAAATATATACCATCCATATGAGTGTGATTAATTTAGGGTGTGTATTTTTTTGAGTTCTGCCAAAATGTTTCGTAATACGTTCATTTGAAAAGGATGTACAGTAATAAAATAAATGACAGAAAAAGTTTGGATGGATACGTCAAAACAAACAATGTGTCTAGAAGAGGTCTACGTCACAAGAAAGGCCGCGTAGATTACTGAAGGTAATAGCAGTCTCAGTCTATACTATTATTACAAATTGGTCAAGTTTGTTTCGTTGTAAAAAGTCAACGCTGGAACTACTAAATGAGTAAGTCACGCTCAGTTTAAAGCACATTCATTACTTTGCAAAGCTGACGACGCGGTACTTCTATGCATGATGTATTTGGATACCTAAAGAACTGAAGATTAATCGATACGAGCTCTGTACATCACTACACATAGCCATAGGTATGCCCTATAAGTAAGAGGGAGCGCGCTATATATTCCGCTGTGCATACGCTTCCAATCCAAAATCCAGTCTAAGATGTACACAAAAATTAACACATCCAATAAAAGACACGTTTTCGTACATTTATGAACTATTAAAATTAAACACCGAAATAAATTTATAATTTTAAAATTAATTAAGTTGCGGCGTAGGCGGGGTTTGGGACAAAGATATGGTTAGTGGACAAAGAAATATGGTGACACAGAAACGAAGCTAAAAAAGTAGCTTATGGCAATATGGCTGTGTTTTTGGAGGAGGTTATGGACTACTTTCCTTCGATTCCAGGTCTATTGGAAGACATAGTCTATCTAGTAGGGTATCTATTATGGTTTTGTACTAGCATGGCCAATTTTCCATTGATATTGGTCGAAAAAATTATGCCTGGGTAGATCGTTTAAAATAAGGATTTGATTCCAATTTTTTTTATACAGCGCAACAAAATGACATCACGGTAACTGATAGAAACATAAAAAACAATTATTATTAACTATCATATAGTATACTAGCCTTTTTTAACGGTACTTTCTTCTAGATGAAAAGTATCCCGTCCTTTTCTGTACCTCTAACCACATTTCATCACGATCGGTTGAGTACTTAAGGCTTCAAAGTGTGGTGTGTTAGTAGACTAATACACAATACTATTTACTGCATATTTTCATTAAAAAACATTTATGAAAATTAATTATATATTTTTTTAGTCTGGGTAGTACAATATCTAAAATCCTCGGCAAATTATTGAATATAGTTGCACAAAACACTAATGCAGATATAAATGTGTATTATATTAAGGTATAACATAGAGGCAACTTAATGTCAAGTAAATACCTATTTTAGATTTGTATAATACAATTTTAACTTTGTTTTGTATTAAACTCTAAGTTTTAAAATATTGACGATTACTGTATAGTACTATTTTGTGAAGGACATATTAGAAACCAAAAATAATGCCGAAAATAAAGAGCCTTTGGCCATACAGCGTCCTTAACTGCTTGTCAATTTTCTGATACCATGGAAAAGGCAGCAAATCAATCATCAATACTCAATACATTGAAATGCGACATTTTGTCTAACCCTTTATCATTGAGTAATACCACTTTGAAAAGTACTAATATAATATAAATGTAAGAAAAAGGTGTATCTGTAGTAGTTAGAATTCTGATTTTTAAACAGTATTGATAACATAATCTCTTTATCGACGGATGTTATGGTAAAACACGTTTAAAACCGGTAGTTATTAATGTAAATGGTTTGGAGCAACTCTCCCGACCTGTATTTCACATTTGAGTAATTTCCCAATGACACGCAAACCGTTCAACAATACATACGTACTGAGATATCTAATTATCATGTAAATAATTACAGTACCGCAAGACTCGTGGATTGCGAGTCTAGAAAAGGAGTTATAGTAAGTGATTTTGTAACTTTAAGCAGTTTTAACAAGTTTAACTACTTTAGATTTTAATATCATTATAATTTACAAGCCTGTTAAGCCTGTTAAGCTCTCAAAAGGAAAAAAAAACGATTTTGAAACACTCTTCATTGGTGCTCCACTCCTATTGGGTTTAGCGTGATAAATTCTTCCTCGATAAAAACTATGTAATACTGCAAGAATTTTTCAAATCGGATCTAAGATTAGCGCGTTCACGCAAACAAAATCTTCAGCTTAGTATAGACTGGAAGTACCCGTTAATTTGAAAATTATTTTTATATGTTATAGTGTATTAATTGAGGAGGTTTATAGGATCTCATTTCACGTTACAAATTACCGAATAGAGATAACAAAGTGTAACAATTAAGATTATAGTAATAGTGGGATCGAGCTGTACTATACGGCACGGGGTATCGGAGGATGAAGGCACTTTTGAGCACCCGATGAGAACCAACATTACTGAGAAGTTTATCTAACTGCGTTGACAGCCATTTAAAATTTTACAGATAAATGCAAGTCTAATCGCGCCATCCGCCTAATGGTTGTATATCCAACAAATATATACCATCCATATGAGTGTGATTAATTTAGGGTGTGTATTTTTTTGAGTTCTGCCAAAATGTTTCGTAATACGTTCATTTGAAAAGGATGTACAGTAATAAAATAAATGACAGAAAAAGTTTGGATGGATACGTCAAAACAAACAATGTGTCTAGAAGAGGTCTATGTCACAAGAAAGGTCGCGTAAATTACTGAAGGTAATAGCACTCTCAGTCTATACTATTATTGCAAATTGTTCATCAAGTTTGTTTCGTTGTAAAAAGTCAACGCTGGAACTACTAAATGAGTAATGCAAAGCTGACGACGCGGTATTTCTATGCATGATGTATTTGGATACCTAAAAAACTGAAGATTAATCGATACGAGCTCTGTACATCACTACACATAGCCATAGGTATGCCCTATAAGTAAGAGGGAGCGCGCTATATATTCCGCTGTGCATACGCTTCCAATCCAAAATCCAGTCTAAGATGTACACAAAAATTAACACATCCAATAAAATATACGTTTTCGTACATTTATGATTTAAAATTAAACACCGAAATAAATTTATAATTTTAAAATTAATTAAGTTGCGGCGTAGGCGGGGTTTGGGACAAAGATATGGTTAGTGGACAAAGAAATATGGTGACACAGAAACGAAGCTAAAGAAGTAGCTTATGGCAATATGGCTGTGTTTTTGGAGGAGGTTATGGACTACTTTCCTTCGATTCCAGGTCTATTGGAAGACATAGTCTATCTAGTAGGGTATCTATTATGGTTTTGTACTAGCATGGCCAATTTTCCATTGATATTGGTCGAAAAAATTATGCCTGGGTAGATCGTTTAAAATAAGGATTTGATTCCAATTTTTTTTATACAGCGCAACAAAATGACATCACGGTAACTGATAGAAACATAAAAAACAATTATTATTAACTATCATATAGTATACTAGCCTTTTTTAACGGTACTTTCTTCTAGATGAAAAGTATCCCGTCCTTTTCTGTACCTCTAACCACATTTCATCACGATCGGTTGAGTACTTAAGGCTTCAAAGTGTACCAAGCGCCGGAGAACCCTGGGACAGTTTCCCCGCACGCCCCTAACGGGGCGCGCGAGACGATTGCGAAGGAAGCGCCGGAGGCCCACCTCCCCTTCCCGCCCGTTCCCCCAAACACAGGCTGGTGTTGTTAGTGTCTATGGACGGTGGTGATCACTTTAACGTCCGGTGAAGCTGTTAAGACCTTGCTAGGTCTAAATAGCGTAGTCAGCTCGAGAAAAATCAGATGACCCACCTATTCGTTTGCCTGCTATGAAATTAAAAAAAAAAAATTCACATTTGCATTTCTAATGTTAGGTTAGGTTAATAGGTAGCTTGTGCCACGTTCCTGCCACGACGGTACTCATATTCCATAACTACTCGAATTTTTAACGTATCCATGATGACAAAAAAGATTGAAATGCGATGAAAATGTAACACTAATCAATAAACAAGTGACTACTTTTGGAAAAAGATTCCATGTTTTTAAAATAAAATTAATTTGAAATTAGAATTCTTAGCCAAACAAAAAATATTTTGATTTGAAATGGCCAGTACTGCAGAACGACAATTTCATAGGTAACCTTATTATTAGTTAGGAATTCATTAACCTTTTATGACAAGATTTACAAGTACTTTTATTGACATTCTAGTGTGTAACTAATAAATAATTTATTGCAAAGAGTATAATAATAGGGAACTAATATATAAGGAAAACCCTACTTGTTTGGGCCTTGTGCTCCATCAAAGAATAAATCGAAACTAATATGTTTCACCAGGCAAAACATTTTGTATGGCTCTAACTATTGAATCGGTATGAGAAGTGAGCTGGTCACACTTACTAGCATGTCATGACGTGACATTATAAATTTATCTCCTGTCAAAAATACCGTACAACGCATTTAAAGAAGTTTTCACTATTTTAAAAAAAACTACAACGTGTCTTATTTAACCACCCATAGATTACCACTACTGTAAATTAGTGCTCATAATTATCATATTAAAACTTAGCTAGGAATTATGTATTTTTTTATGACTTAAATTTGGTTCATTATACTCTGGAATTCTGAAAATGAGCGGCACACATCCTATACTTTAAGTCGAACAAAGGAGTGTTCAATCCACGAGGGACCAGTGAATCGAAATTACCGAGCTATAATTACGTACTTACCATTCCAACAGAGATGTTAAATTGTATAGTCTCATTTACATTCATGTTAAAAAGTAGTTTGATCCCATTTGTTCGGACAAAAATTGATTGGACGGTAATGTATATTATTTTTCAAATATTATATATATGTCAAAATCGAAGATGAACCGTCATTTGCACGTAACTCGCACTTGAATTCACCACCTTTTGGATTCGCTTTTTGGCACTATACGTATACCGGCGCGGCACGATAATCAGTATTTTGTTACACACCCTTAAGTTGCCAGCCTGTGTTTGGGGGTAGGAGAACGGGAGGGAGAGAGGATGGGGAAGGGGAGGTGGGCCTCAGGCGCTCTCACTGACCGAACCAAACGCAACAATGCAAGCACTGTTACTTCACGACGGTTTTCTGTGAAAGGGTGGTACTACCCCGAGCGAACCGACCCATTCATGCTGAAACTAGTAATAGCTTCAACGTGGCTCTATCACCTACTCTTTAAGAATATTTAGTTAATTAGTTGCTAAGCAGATGATTAGTTGACCATTATAGGTTTAAACACTTGACAACTAGCAACCGAGACGTGGATTACGATTTTGATAATATAACGTCTATAACTAAAACATTTCAGTTTAATCTCTTTGCACGTTAACAATCCGGCCACCACCGGAACCCAGTAATGATATCCCGGACCGGACGTGAACGTTGCATACGAGGCCTTAAGGTTTTTACGCAAAATATGCCCGTTCGAAAACGAACGAGACACCGGTGTTGTACAGCATTACTGAAATGTCCGAGAAACTGGATCACCTGATTTGGAATGCCATCTGGTGAGTTAAACTCTCATAATAATGATCTGTTGAGATATTTTTTAAGGTTCCTTTATGGTAAGAGATATATTTAAAGACTGCTAATAACTTTACCTATATTTCAAGATTGTGAACGGTCGTCAACAAAGTTAATAAGATAGAAAAAAAATTTAATTGTCTCCTTCGGAGAATTGTAGTCGCTTGTTTAAATATAATTTACTAGATTTATATATGAACTAGCTGGTGCCCGTAACTTTATCTCGTGAGAGTTATTTCGTAATTTGGTGTTGTTTTATCAGGATTATGTCCTGTCTTTTATTTTTTCATTCAGATTTTTTTTAATTAACGTTCTCGGCGGACTTTATCCAGCCCTGATAATAAAAAGGTACCTAGACAAATTATATACCTAAACCTTCCTCATGAATAACTTTATCTACTGGAGAAAACCGCGTGAAAACCTGTTCAGTAGTTTTTGAGTTTATCGCGAACAGACAGATGTCTTTGTTTTATAATGTGTAGTGATAATGTGATAGTCTAATGGTTTGATCGGTGGAATATCATCAATGTCCGTAGGTTCGAAATCCGGCATGTACCTAGGAATTTATCGAAATTCGCGTACGTTTACTATTTTAAATTGGCCCACGGTGAAGGAAATGTTCTTGTGGTACTTACTGTAAGTGGGAAAACAGAACTGTGATTTTTTTGTGAAAATTTCATTAGTAGTTAATAAGTAAGACAAATAAGTTTATTATTTGTTTTAAATCGTATAAGCGAGTTATATTGTCTTACTATTTAATTAGCATTGTTTCATATAATTTTTTTTATAAATGAATCTTTTTCTCAAAATTAAACTTTTTGATATGATTCCTTCTTATACGTCGCTTTCATTGAAAAGATGTTAACTTAAAAAAA
>MU161188.1:22325-32423 GCA_015888305.1 Antheraea pernyi | reverse complement strand
AAAGAGTGTCACGTGTGTGAGGCATAACGTATATATTTACGTGAAGAAAATATACACACATAACCAGTCTAAATCTCCAAGTTAAATTAGATTAAGAATTGAACGAAAAAAGTAAAGAATTTCTTTTCTGATGGAGGTCCACTGACCATACACTTTGATTGTTCATATCAGATCGAGACGCTTCCTTTAAAAAAGGTTATAGTTTATATATCAAACAACTTAATGTGGAAAGCGCTCATTGTGTGTCCGGGTTGTTAAGGCCTGATTTACAACGCCATAGCAATCCTGTTAATAGTTAATTAATTAAGGAGCAACACCCAACAATCTGGCATAATTTGTCGCTCGGCTGACGTCGAGGTATGAGCTGCGGTCGAGGTCGAGTCGGGTCGATTGTCTTTAACATTGACACCGTACCTTTGGTTCTTTTTACGGCTCGTTGGAGAGAATCCATTGTTTCGCCGCTTCATACGAACAATTTAATTTTGTATGATTAATGTTTTTAAGTTGTTTTTATTAAAATATATTAGATGTATTTTTGTATTTTGGTGGAGTTTCTTTCCATTCGCGTATTAAGATGATGCCGTCTGTATAATATGATGTCCGAATAACGATATATTTAATAACTTATTATCCATTCAATAGGAACAATGCGTTACGTTTAGCCATCATCTGATATCCGCGACTTCGTCCGCGTTCTCCTACACAAGTGTGCTACACCGCTTGCTCCATTTTTCATATAAACTATATTTTTAAATACGTTTCTGGACTCTTTTTTGTATATTTGTTTATATGTTAGAATAGTTCGTTGTAAGTGACGATGCAGAAAATGCACTGACTTTGTAGAGGCGGTTACCGTAACACACACATCGTAACAAAGCGAGAATTAAAAAACCATACACATACCATACAGTCACATCTTGATGATTTATTTCAGCGAACCTCTCCATTGCGTGTTGAAGCGGAACGCTTGTATGTTTGACCAATTTCTCTTCATTAGATACTTCGAAACAACTGTGTCATGTAATGCGTTCTACAATATTATACTAAACTAGTTTCCCATTCCGACTTCGCATGCGTGAACGAATGAAGAAAATGACACCAAATCATCCGTTTACAGTGCTAATGCTAATAAAAAAATGACAACCGAATAACTATCAAATATGTCAATTCTGATAATATGACTGAAGATCCGCCTACTTTATTTTGTCTCGATTACTTTTTATATGGAGATATTATAACCAATTTATTTACTTATCCGTACGTTTTTACAAACCCTTGCTCTGAATATTACACAGGAATAAAAAGAATTAAACATATATGTGCAGGTGTTCCAAAGTGCGCTTACATATTTTTTTCTCGAACTGACTACGCTATTGACCTAGCAAGGTCTTAACAGCTTCACCGGACTACTAAGGCGAGCGTTTAAGGCACTCAGCCGATTTTGTTTGGGCAACCAGCTCAAGCGTGCACGGCACATCTGCTGTTGCGTGTTTCATGCAATTCGCGACCTATCTAAGCTAACCTAAGTTAGCTATTCATACATATATGAGTTGTTGAAACATATATGTGTACCAAGCATACATATCTCAACAAATCTTATGTGATTTTGTATCGGAAAATTTGCGTTTACATACAGTCAGGAATTGTTTTTCTTATTTATATAGATACCAGCTGACTCAGCCACGTGTTGCTGTGGCACAGTTATTACACGTGGAATTGAATAAAACAGTACACCATAAAATAAACTGGAGTTGAAAAAAAAAATCAAAATTAAAACGTGGCGTCATCTATAACACTATGACATGAGTGTCTGTAACACTCGATCCTACAGTTTTCTGTCAACAAACCAATTATATTTAATAACAATAACCAACAGTGATAGTAATTTAATTTGTAATTATAAAATACTGAGGCTATTAGTCTAATAGTCCTATCTCTCAGAGGACGAGTTATACTATAAATGCCAACGTTTCATGAAGTCTTCTCTGAGGTCATCGTGGACAAACATTATGCCACTGGATTTTTATATATCTATAGTTTTAAGGCTGGTGCGTGATATCAAAGTGCTATGTACGTTAAGTGACTTACTAAACGAGAATGTAAATTATTTCACCCGAATCCAACAATAGCGTGCGATCATTTACTGATTCTAGATATCGTAATGCGCTATTTACGTACCTCCGCGATAAATCTAATGGTTAACTCCATGTGCAATGTAAATGCGGTTGTGTATTTAAATAAAACAATCTTACGCTTTTATTGTCATCTTAATTAGGTTTTTCTAATACTTGTTAATTGATTATCGCAACTCATAAAAATCTTTATTTATTGTCATTAAAGATAGTTTTGCTTTTCAACAAGCCGAAATAATTATAAACATAGTGTTGTAAATTTATAAACAGTTGTTGAGCATTGACATAAATTTACATACTAGAATCGCCATGTATTAAGTTTGTCGTATTTGTTTTTAATTGTCCTTTAATTATGTATTGGAAAGAGACAGGTAGCGTTAGTTATGTTTACTCCGTGAGTTAATAAAAACGCCTACTTTTATAACGATAAGGTAATGTAATTAAAAAAAAAACGTATACCTATATGTGTTTTATATTTTTTCCGCTGATTTTTCAAATTATCCTATAAAATGTTGCACAAATGTTTTATACACAACATAAAACTATAGTTTTTTTTTTACTTATTTATTATATTTTTATTAAAACTCTATTTTTAGAATTCCCTTCATTTTGTAACGATTTTAATTCTAATAAGGTCTCACATAATCTACTAAAATATTTATAATTTTACGTGGTACATACATTGACATGGTTTTTGTTTATCAATGGGTACATATAACATATTTTTTTCAAAGTATAGAATTTAGACAAGAGATATAGTGTAATATCAAATTATTATAATATGCTTGGGAACTCTACTCTTGGGATATGTACCTAGTTTAATATTTAAATATACACTGTCGTTTATTAGCTAAAGCATGGTTCATTATCAGCTTGTAAGAAACCCACTGCAGGGCTATAGACTTATTCCCGAATTTTATAAATGTAAGCGAAAACATGCTTTCTTTACTGAGCTTTTATCCCAATGTAATGCAGACATGAGCAACTTTATGAAGTTGCGAACAAAATATGCCACCACTATTAACTAAGATCATCTAATGAGCCTGTAATAGATCCATTGCAGGGCAATAGAACTCTTCTCTTAGGAAGGTATGGGCATAATCATAAAACCAGCCTATGACGTGTTGGTGAATTCAAACTGAGAAATCCACAGTTGTATGGTTTTCCACAAACAGGAGTAGTTTAAGAATATTTCACGGGTTCAGATTTCCTCTCGGTGTTTTTTTCACCGGCGGCCGATAATGCTACACCAATTTAAATTAGTAATGTGTACGCGAATTCTTCTAATTCATACTATTCCACCGGTCAAACTACTACTTTCCTACTCGAAATATGAAAGCTTGGTTATAATTGAAAATAATCGAAATTTTTAAGCTTGTATTTAGTCATTTCTACTATAGCATAATACATGATAACGGTGTTAAGTTTCAGTGAAATATGCGTTTAGATAGTCCAATCCAGTAGATTGTTATCTTTGTAATTATGTCACATTGCAATTATGGACAATGCTTTGTTACTTGTTTTCTCGAGTTACAAATGACGGACGATGATTAATGATTACTCACTACCTTAGCACGGTCTTTGGTTTGCAGACACATTTCCTAGAGAATTATGAGTTATTACGCGTATATTTCTTTAACGCTTGAAGAGTTTTTCTTTCAACCTTATATTTAAGTTTACCCACAGCTCGGTACATATGTATATACGTGCAGAATTGTTGTATATATATAAGTAAGGGTACATATTTCTTAGTATTAATAATTACTAATATTTTAGTTTTTGGCAACAAATCTTCTAGATTATTACTGCCACTATCGAGTATGTATCGAGTATCTTCAATGTTCGAACAAGATGACGGCTCCCTTGGTAAAATTTTCGATGGGGTTTTTGGTATTATTTCTTATCCATTTCACTTGTACACAATAACCGAACTAGAATACGTAAAACACTACAAACAAAATATATAGCCAAATTTATTCGAAGTACATATCCACAAAACAAATACAAAATTTTTCAAAAATCATATAAAATTGAAATATATTTAAGAACTGATTAGGTGTTTTTGACGGGGTCTTGGAATGTCATGTAGTGGATATTATACTTTATATTTAATCTTGTGTTAATTCGCTCTATATTTTGTAATATTGGTGGTGTTTTACGTAATACAGTTTGGTTATTGTGCACAAGATGAGTGAATGGGGAATAATAAAACGGAGCATGGATTGTGACTTGCCATAAAACTCCGTGGAAAGTTTTAGCAAGACGGCCACCATTTGTTAGTTCATTGAAATAATCGCAAGAAACTTGTAATATATATAACTTACTAATGGCAGTAATAATCCACTAGAAGATTGGTTATCGAAAGTAAAAAAAAGAACTAATTACCGAATTGAATTTTAGGCGTCATAAATCGATACCGCTCTCCGATTCACTCCCATTTCTCAGCAATCATTATTTCCACTGTGCTATGCTTGGTTCTTAGTAAAGGAACTGTTTGTTAAATGGCCACACACTGTAGATATAACCCGTTAAATTGTCACGTCTTAGAACAGCAAACAACGCGTGTTAAAATACATAAGATGGCGTGTGAGAAATAGAAATACAGTTACATATTGTTTCGATTTATTCTACATAGTTTGATGTAAACATACTATAAAGTACACTTTGACTGCCACGACGTATTTACGTTTCTTTTAGGACACAACGGATGATTTTTTCCAATCGTAAAAAGGTCTAGCGTCCAGTCACCAATGACTAACGTGACAGTTAACGTGTTAAACCCGCATTGTTGGAGAATCCAGATTTTTTCTCTTTTTCTGTATTCTATAATGGAAGATATATACAAGACCGGCTTTGCAGTTAAAGGGCCATTTATTGAAACATGTACACATTATCTGATAACATTTTTATTTTATTTTTGGCAATCAATCTTCTAGTACATTATTACTGTCATTGTCGAGTAGGTAATGATATTAACTAACAGGATGGTGGCCGTCGTTAGAACTTTCCCCGGAGTTTTTGTGGCAAGTCAAAATCCATGCTGTGTGGTATTATTTCCCATTCATTTGTAAAACACCACTAATATTACAAAATATAGAACCAACTAGGATAAGATTATGAATAAAATATAAAATCCACTACACGATATTCCAAGATTTCGTCAAACCTTCCATTTGACAAGATATTGTCTGTACTAATATTATAAAGCTGGAGGGTTTGTTTGGCTGAACGAGCTAATCTCAGGAACTACTAGTCTGATTTGAAAAATTCTTTCAGTGTCGGATAACTCATTTATCGAGGACGGCTATAGACTATATATCATTACGCTAAGACTAACAGGAGCGGAGCAACAATAAAGAATGTTTCAACATAATGTTTTTTAGAGTTTCCGCTGCGTGTTATTTTTTAGCCCAAAATAACTAATCCACGCGGACGAAGTCGAGTGCAAATGTTACTATGAGTATAAATACGAAGTATTAGCTTTTTACATTTTCCTAGATAAAAGGATATGTCCTTTTCTATGGCACTCACAACATGTATTTCACTATGATTGGCTTAGTAGTTAAAGCATGAAAGCGTAACAAACAAATAAACTCATTTTTAAATTGATGATATTCATCATTATCATCAACCTGGTAGAGACCCACTGCGGGCCATAGACCTCTTCCCGAAGGAATGTATGTGTAGAATCACCACGCCAGCCCGTGCCGTATTGGCGATTTAAAACTCTGAGAAATCCGAAGTTTTCCCACATAAAGTATCACTACAAAAATATTTCTCGTGTGCAGGTTTCCTCACGATGTTTTCCTTTATCATCAGCCAATAGTGTTACCAATTTAAGTTAGTAAATGTACGAGAATTCCGAAAAATTCTTTGATACATGCCGGGGTTGTAACCTGCGGACATCGGATTGATATTCTTTTTAGACTAGACTTTTTATATTAGTAAGGTTAAATAATATAAATTGGTTGAACCTTGTTAAAACTTTTATCTAAACAATTCAATTGGATACACATGTTTCAAGGAAGTGGGGAATCATTTCCTATAATACCATTGCGTTGTTATCGACCGGTCGCCAGTTCGATTCCTGTTTGCATTCCAGCCATGTCGTAAAGCGAAAACAATGGCCCGTAGTTGAAGTGCGCCACATGGGCGGATTTACTACCGACTTAGATTCTCTAGTTGTGAAGACTTTGTTTTTCTATTACAATAGTTAAGAATAATTTAAATAATGTAAACGAGAAAGATTGCGGAAGTTTTTCTTTTATTTTTCGGTATGGGCTATTTTTTTTATCAGTATAGCCTCTCCCTATGTAGGCAATTTCGCCAATGTCAAGTGTGACACTTACACAAGTGTGTAACTTTTGAAAAGAATTCATTTTTGTTCAAAATTCATCATCCACTGTACCAAATGTAATTGCTACATCAGGTTGAAAGGCATCATTATAACCGCGGATATCTAAGCCATGGATTACTTTCATGAGCAAACAAATTTTGTTATTTTCAATTTACAAAGTATTTCTTGGCTCTTTTTATCGAATCATCATTTAAAGTGAGTTCACCATAAAAATACTAAATATTAAAATATTGACATTGACTTTGGTAATATTGCTTTACTCTTATGACAACATGAAACAAAATGGAATCAGTCCTGTAACCTAAAAAATTTGACATTTAATAACACTAAAGAGAATAATAATTATTTCAGTGGTTCCATAAATTATGTATCGATTAATTTTTAATGTATGTTATGAGTTTACATATCTATATATTAATACGTGAAGCTTAATCTTTGTATCCCTTTTTAACGGAATTGGGCGAACGGATGAACGTGAAACTTGGCATAGTTAAAGTTTATATGGAGGAGAAGTGCAGAAAGCTATTTATTTTATATAAAATGCATTAGAGTATTTATATAGACTAGCGCTTATATAATCGTTTAACTGTCGAAATAAACTATGGTGACTAGCAATATGTTTCAATTCGTCACCATTTAGTTGAGTATATTAAAATGCACTACCATCTCTGTAACTCAGTTCCACGTTATTAATATTTGTTAGACAAAGATGGAACTACTTTAATAGGTGTTTAGATAAAATAAATTTATTGTTCTAACCTAAAACAGATTTGACTCATTTACAATGCTTTCTAAACAAGTTAGAGAAAAAAATTATTTCTTTTCCTTCCTTATTGAATTTAGTATGCACTTTTATTTTGGCTGTACGTTTGCTTGGTTAAGGTTTTTGTTCGTTTTTAAATTTAGAACTCACCTTTGTTTTGACTGAACTATTTGCTCAATTTAAGTAATATTTATTCAATGTATCCTCTGCTTTCTTTTTAAATTTAGAATTTACCTTTGTTTTAACTGAACTATTTGCTCAGTTTAAGTAATATTTATTCAATGTATCCTCTGCTTTCTTTTTAAATTTAGAATTTACCTTTGTTTTAACTGAACTATTTGCTCAGTTTAAGTAATATTTATTCAATGTATCCTCTGCTTTCTTTTTAAATTTAGAATTCACTTTGGTTTTAATTGGACCGCTTGCTTAGTGAATGATTATGATGATTCTTTGTTTTTGAAATTTAGAATTCAGTTGTGTTTTGACCAAACAATTACTTTTCTTTCTTTTTAAATTTAGAAGTCAGTGTTGTTTTAACTGTTTTGTTAAAACGAAGTAGGTACTTGTTTTGATAAAATAAATTAAGTAATTTTTCCTTCCTTTCTCAAATACATAATTTAATTATGTCATACCTACCGATTTTAGCTTTATTTAGCTTTCTGCCAATTGATGTTGGAATGTCCGCATTCCGTGCAATTGGCAGGTAAACATAGTGCGGCGGCGCGCGTGTCGCAATCAGCGTTGCGTGCAGGAAGGTCAGCTCGTTAGTGCCTAAATGTAAACAGAAGCTAGGTTTTATGAAATAGTCGCTTGTATTGATAAATGAAATATTTATTACAAAATCGTTGATCTGAGCGGTGAACTGAGATACGCTAACGATGTTAAAGACTTGTTAGCAATTGCCGCAGAATTCTTCGTTAATTATTTTTGGTTTCGCTGTTACACCGATTCACTGTGGCCTGTATTATATATTTTTAACTCTTATTTTATCACTATTAATAAGAGGTAATCTTCTTTTAACGATTTAAATTTACGTATCTAAAATTGCGGTAATATTACTTAAAAACTAAGGTAAAGTGTAATGATGTTTAGGTTCGGTTAGTCCATCCAAGTCCTTTATCTGCTAATTAAAACCCTGTCGAAAATTAGCTTAGACAAAAAACGCTAACGTTTTAATATTGTGAATAGTGTATGACACAGTTTTTAGCCATGATGACTCGTCGATCGATGTGGTTTCGTATTCTTAAATCCGAAGCTTTAAGTTGAGGTAAAAACCGTGATGAAACTACAACATTGTGCTTTTTCTGGCTAACCACAACCCTTAGGGTGAAAATCTGTCGCCAAACATCTGTTGGTGTGTTCGGGCAGCGGCACATGACAGCCAATTTCCCTCTAGGTTAAAGATGCACAGTCTTTTTGCAATTATGGGCCACACTTACAGCTTATGAACCAAAGGCAAATAAATAATCATGTAAAAGTAATTTATAATGTGATCAATTTCTTTTAATTAGTGCAGAGTGCAAACTCACACAGCACGGCGTTGTTGCTTTTATTTTTCGATATTCTGACGGGCCGAAATCGGCTGACGGGCCGCTGTCTGTGCACCCCTGTTCTAAGTTTACGTTCCCCAGCTTAGATTACACCGTCATTTAATATTGGGTGATGTTGTAATGAAACGCTATAACCTATATAATATTTAAAAAAAAGTTTAAACTATGTAAATGTGTAAACACGGATTTTGAGTTTCAGTTTAGTATTTCTTTATTATTCTTATTTTTTGTCTTTATCAAACTGTGGTATGTTTTGTTTTTCACAAATAAATGATACGAATGCAAATGACTTGTGGCATTTGACTTCTGCTGTTTTGTTTCTTGTGTGAGTTTCGAAATTGTCTTGAAGTGAAGGTAATTATTGTAAATTTGCAACAATACTCTTTCAAATATATTTTTCAGTATGACACGTGCGCCACCGACTACAAGATCATTTTATTATCTCTTTCTCTTGGGATCCTATGTTCCTAAATTGTCGGAGAAGAGGGCAGACACGTTGCTCCTCCATCTCGTTCCGTCGATGGGTTCACGCTTCACCTGACTCCAAGTAAGCTCAATCTTCGTAGACTCTGCGAGCACAGATTTTCGCATGACTATATTATTACTAATTGTAAATAAATCATTGATAAAGTTTTATTGTTATCACTTTTCGATGACCGGCGATAGTTTTGATGTTCATAAGCGTCATCTCAGAGTCTAAACTGAATAAAGTAATTTTAATTTTTAAAAGATATACGAAATACAATTTTAGTTTTGTTTTTTTTTTAGGAAATAAGTGCTTATTGAGAACACTATGATCATTTTATTGCCTCAGCTCAGTGATATCGTTTGATTTAGTGCTGACAAAATGGCATCTTGTCTATTGGTATAATATCTATAGGTATAATACATATAATAAATTGCAAGTACTTTTTAACTTTTGTGAAAGAAATTGTTGCTGGTGTCTTGGACTGCGAATTTGTTTCAATTTAAGTGCGTTTTAATTGGTTTTCCCCTTAATGTGCGTGTTTGTGTCTGGTGAGGCCAAACATTTGTATCACAGGTTTAAAATCGGTAATTTTATTCAAAATTTGATATTATTTGTTAGTTTAAAGCTTAAAATATAACTTATTCAACATGTATTTAGCGAAAGTAAGATACTCCGGCCGTTAAATTGCTTTTTCGGGTATTATATTTGCATCTTTTGAATACACCGCGGCATTGTGAAACGTGCTTACATTGGCTGTGTTTCAAACAAAATAAAGACACACATTTCAAGTGAGCTCTTATTTACCGAGACGTATTTTTCGCGCCGAC
>MU161188.1:0-21650 GCA_015888305.1 Antheraea pernyi | reverse complement strand
GTACCGTGCCATAAGAAGTTTCATTTCGAAAATGTAATGTTTTACTATAAAAATTACTAAACATTTTGAGTATTTCGATATATTAATAGGTCGTGGTATTTACAAAACATTCTCACATTCAAACAGTATTTTTTTAAATTCAATTAAAAAGTAAAATATACAATCCTAGCAAAAGCCTCTTACGTAGTTCGCTGTAATAACAACAGAGAATGTAACAATAAAATAATATATTATATCGTTCACACTAATATTGTAAACAAGAACAGAGAAAGCTTGTGAAGTTGGATGGATATCTGTTACTCTTTCGCGTAAAAGCAACTGATGCGATTTTGATGAAAGTTTACAATAATGTAACTTATACTTGAAAATAATACATGTAACTATTTAAAAATCCAGTGTGACGATGTTTGTCCACGATGAAATCCTCAGCCGATCTTCATGAAAGCTGGCATTTATATATAATTTGCTCCAACTTTAGATATAGGATAATTTATTTCGAGTAATGGCCTCAATATTTTTTAATTACTAATTAAATTATTGTCAATGTTGACTTATCGTTATTAATTGCAGGTGCCATCAATCTCGCACAGTTGGTGCTTTAAATTAGTTTGTTGAGAGAAAACTTTAGAACTGACTGTTATAGATATCTCGTAGATGGCGCTACGTTTTAATTTGGAATTTCTTTTTCAACTCCAGTTTATTTTATAGTGCACGTGTTCTTTTAATATATCTGTAGGAGCTTTGGATTCATTACTATAAGATTCTAGACTGACACGGACAGCGTAATAATAATCCTCGGGGTGCATGAAATAGACTGATTATTTATATGACCATATAAGGTATTTATAGAGACGCTGTGGGTCACCTGATCTGATGTTAAGTGATCACCACCGTCCATAGACACTAACAACACCAGAGTAGTTGCAAGTGCGTTGCCATCCTTTGGGAGGAAGGGTTACGGGAGGGAGAGGGATAGGAGAGAGGAGAGGGGAGGGGAGGTGGGTCTCCGGCGCTCTCACTGACCGAACGAAACGTAACTATGCAAGCACTGTTACTTCACGTGGGTTTTCTATGAGAGGGTGGTACTCCCCCGGACGAGCCGACCCATTCATGCTGAAACCAGTAATTGTTTCACCCTCTCCCTCCCCTAACCCTTCCTCCCAAAGGATGGCAACGCACTTGCAACTACTCTGGTGTTGTTAGTGTCTATGGACGGTGGTGATCACTTAACATCAGATCAGGTGACCCACAGCGTCTCTATAAATACCTTATATGGTCATATAAATAATCAGTCTATTTCATGCACCCCGAGGATTATTATTACGCTATCCGTGTCAGTCTAGAATCTTATAGTAATGAATCCAAAGCTCCTACAGATATATTAAAAGAACACGTGCACTATAAAATAAACTGGAGTTGAAAAAGAAATTCCAAATTAAAACGTAGCGCCATCTACGAGATATCTATAACAGTCAGTTCTAAAGTTTTCTCTCAACAAACTAATTTAAAGCACCAACTGTGCGAGATTGATGGCACCTGCAATTAATAACGATAAGTCAACATTGACAATAATTTAATTAGTAATTAAAAAATATTGAGGCCATTACTCGAAATAAATTATCCTATATCTAAAGTTGGAGCAAATTATATATAAATGCCAGCTTTCATGAAGATCGGCTGAGGATTTCATCGTGGACAAACATCGTCACACTGGATTTTTAAATAGTTACATGTATTATTTTCAAGTATAAGTTACATTATTGTAAACTTTCATCAAAATCGCATCAGTAGCTTTTACGCGAAAGAGTAACAGATATCCATCCAACTTCACAAGCTTTCTCTGTTCTTGTTTACAATATTAGTGTGAACGATATAATATATTATTTTATTGTTACATTCTCTGTTGTTATTACAGCGAACTACGTAAGAGGCTTTTGCTAGGATTGTATATTTTACTTTTTAATTGAATTTAAAAAAATACTGTTTGAATGTGAGAATGTTTTGTAAATACCACGACCTATTAATATATCGAAATACTCAAAATGTTTAGTAATTTTTATAGTAAAACATTACATTTTCGAAATGAAACTTCTTATGGCACGGTACAGAAAAATTTCTCGTTACACACTACGCGTTAAACGTAAAGTAGGAATGTATTTGTGTAAGTATGTATAAGTGTCTGTTTGGGTCTATTAGTATACAAAAATGCATAGTTAAGTATTTATCCTTCGGGACTTGGTATAGTATATAGTTTATGAGCATATATATATATAGCGATTAAATTATATATTATAGTATTTAATTAATATATAAGCTACAGAAGTTTCACTTATTCCGCGTGCACAAACTGATACACGCAATGTTTTTTTACAATAATACTATAATTTTATTGCATACATACTTATACAACAGATTTCTTGCAATTAACAATTATTAGCTTCCCTAAAAAATATTCTACATATGTACAGCAACAACACTGTTATGTGAGATTTTGTAGATGCATATGTAAAAGTAAGGTGTTTGTTGTTTGTACGGATTATTATACAAAACAATTGAATCGATTTTGACGATATATCAGATAGAGGGCATATCAGAAATATATAAACTACACATCATTTCATTTTTCCATTTAAGCACTAAGCATTATCGATAATACTACATTACAACAATAAGTAGACATTCCGCTATGAGTTCCCGTAAATAACATACATTAATAAAAACATCATTGGAAGAGTGAAGTCGCGGGGTCGTAGTTATGTATAGAATTACAAGAGAGAGTACCATTCCCTTTGGCCGCGTTCTCTTAAGGGCTTATTAACGCAAACCCACACGTTCGTAAGCAGGTAGCAACAGTGTTTGAAGGGCTCCCACCTGTTGTCGGCTACCGATAAACATACCCAGTATAATTAGTCCTCAAAACGATCTATTGTTTGTCACGTCGCAGAACAGCAGAGTCCGTCGAGCGACGTGCACGCGAGTCGATCGCTTATAACGTAAAAAAAAAGCCTCAATTACGAATCGCCATAGCGGGTGCGGTCGCTTTGTAAAAAAAAAGGAATTAATTAAGTTTTTAAATTCGATTTTTTTTGTGTTTAAAAATTATAATTTCTATAATATTAGTAAAAAATTGAACTGTCTTAGAAAGTTTAGTGTTTCGATTTTTTATAGTTGTTTTAAGTGAAGTGTTACCTCCAACGAGATGACCCCAGTCGGTTTGCTGTTCAAAGTGAACAGGTAAGGCGTTACTCTGTTTGCTAAGTGAATTTGTATGCAGGACCCGATATACGAGGGTTGTTTTAAATGCTGTGTAATATGGTCCGTGTTAATACATTCAGGTCGTGAGTTTTGAGTGACCATTCGTATTCTATTAACATATACATTGTAATAGTTTCTTGTTATGCTCATGTTAATAGGTGGCTACGATCTGTATTCGGTTTTAGTAATCATACTAGTTATGGTTTTTTTTTCTAGCTGATGATATTGTTCTTGTCGGCGAAGATGCTACCGAGATCCAGAGTAGGCTGGTAAAATGGCGAGAAAATCTGGAGAATGTTGGTTTGAAAATCAGTAGACTAAAAACTGAACATTTGTTTTGCGACTTCGGTGGTCCATCCAGCTTTTCTCCTATAGCTTTAAATGATATATCCTTACCAACCTGCTCTGATTTCCGGTATCTCGGTTCTCTGATCCAAAACGATGGTTGCATAGGCAAGGACGTGAGGAATAGGATAAATGCAGGGTATATGAAGGCAGGGTGGATGAAATGGCGAAAGGTGTCTGGTGTAGCTTGTGACCCACGAATGCCTTTGAAACTCAAAGGGAAGGTGTATAAAACTATTATAAGACCAGTAATGTTGTATGCATGTGAGTGCTGGGCGACGTGAGAGACGGATGAGAGAAAACTACACGTGGCAGAGATGCGAATGTTAAGGTGGATGTTTGGTGTAACTAGAATGGATAAGATTAGGAATGAATATATCAGAGGAAGTTTGAAAATAGCACCAGTAACAGAGAAGTTAAGGAGTAATAGGTTAGCATGGTATGTGCATGTTATGAGGAGACATGAAGACCAGGTAACTAGAAAAGCTTTGAGTGTGACGGTCGATGGATATAAGAGTAGAGGAAAACCGAAAAAAGGATGGATGGATTGTGTGCAAAATTATACGTGTGATAAATTATACAACGATTATCGTGTGTGTAAAAGTTGTGATGACTGAGATGACATCTGATAGGCGAACGTGGAAAAGGAAAACATTTTGTGCCGACCCTACTTAGGTGGGATAAGGGTAAGAAGATGATGACTAGTTATGGTTATAGGTTTAGTGTGTGTAAATGTCGAGAGGACGGTAAAAGATTATAGAAAAACGCCCGTGCATTAGAAAAGCCTTTATTAGTATTTTGTAATCATCAAATTCTATTCTCTTCATTTTTAGAGATGTCAAATTTTATTTAAGTCAAATCTATTTGTACTATCACTATATATTATAAAACAAAGTTCTCGACAACGTCTGGCCGCCTGTTCCCGATAAACTCAAAAACTACTGAACTGATTTTCATGCGGTTTTTACCAATTTTTTTTTCCCTTGGTCACGCTATAACTTGATAACAACTACCGATTTCATCAATTTTTTTTTTATTTTCTAATGCTAGTTTTTTGCGGATAAAAAAAATGAACAAAGTTACCAAGAAAAATAATAAAATTCATGAACACTTAACGACTACCTAATATATAAACTCTTGTAAATTAATCATTATTATTATTACATAGTATAAAACAAAGTCCTCTGCCGCGTCTGTTTGTCTGTTTACGATAAACTAATAACTACTGAACGGATTTTCTTGCGGTATTTCACCAGTACATAAAGTGATCCATGAGGAAGATTTAGGTATATAAATATTAATTTATATTTATTATCCTAACTGATATTGTAAATGCAACGAAGATTTTGTTTGTTACGATTTCACAACTTAAATGCTCGAACTTGATGTCATGAAATTTTGCATAGATTTCAGGGGTACGTACCTTATATTCGGTGGAATAAAAGCCCCTATAAACAAAGTAAAAAAAAAAATCTTTCTATACTTAAATCTAGTCGATGGAACGCAAGTACCAGTGTTATAGGAGTCTGCCTGCATTTAGTTCTATAGTTTTCGCCAATATTTTTGGCCGCTCTGAACATAGTTCGGGTTTTTGCATATATATTTTTTAATGCCAAAAGTCAGCAAACAAGCACACGGCTCACCTGATGGTAAATGGTTACTTTCGCCTATGGAGTGTGTTTCAATCCCTTCTGAAGAGCCCCATATCCCTGAGGAAAAAACAGTGCTGGGTATAAGGAAAGTTCGGAAGAACCTCCCGGTGGTCGCCATTTTGCTAGTCAATTGTTAGTTGAGGTTAAACTCTGGAATGGGTCGTATTCCGTTTTGATGATATGATTTTTCAAAGGGGCTCATTTAAAAGTTGTATTATGAGTATAGATGCGTCGGGTTTATTTAAAAACACAGTTTGCTTTATATTTTTTTTTTATTTAGTTATAATAATTATTACATTACATTTCGAAATATCATTACTAATTAACTTTATATGTATCCATAGATTTTAATATATACAAGAATTGTGTCAAATTTCGGCATATCTTAGTGTATAAAGATACTTTACTTTAAATTCATCTGATTTTCTCACTCTTTTACACTACTTTTTGCTTGAAAAAAAACGTGATTTTTGGGAAACCTCCTCAGTTTAACCCCCTCCCATCCCCCAATACTGGAATACCAAACTAATGGACACCCCTTAAGTGGTAAGGACGTAATTACCATTGAATTAATAAAACATGTTGATTCCGTCCTTGTCTTACAACCCGATGTAGAATTAAACTTATTGCGATTTAACTGTAGTGTCCTTTTAATTTAATTTGAACGCATTGAATTAACTGCGGTTAATGATACCTATCGGATATGGTGGGACGGGATGCTTAAGGGCTCGACACACCGGTAGTGGAATGCCGGCGTTGCGGCGCGCTGCGGTTAGACGAGGTGACTGACAGATGTTTTACAATACATACATACTATGTTAAATTAATGTTTTTATTGGCTTCACCTAACGTTTCTTATATGAAAAACATATTCTATTCTTTTGAAGTGAAAACCTCTATAGCCGCGTTGAACGATTTACCAAAAAATATTTATTATCACGCTTTTATTAGCTTCACCTGTACGTATGTATGTTTGTAACCGACCCCTTTGAGCTCGATTTTGTCCTACTTTGAACGATATGATTTAATTCAAACTTTGCACACCTGTCAAAGGTCAATGACAATGCAATAATCCGAAAAATAAAGTAAAAAAAAATTAATTAAAATATGCGTCACTGTTAATATCAGCACCTCCAGATATCAGTATTTTTATCATTTTTTTTGTCACTTTTTACGAAAATATACATTTATTACTAATTTACACAATTCTTATTCCAAATTTATTAAATTATTTTTTTTGTTTTTTAGTTGGATTTTTTATGAAAGCGTGTTTTTTTAGTTTTTTAAACTATAATATTTTTTAAATAAACTATGATGTGAATCACTACCTATTGTAAAACAAAGGCCTCTGCCACGTCTGTCTGTCTACTCGCGATAAACTCAAAAACTACTGAACGTATTTCATACTGTGTCTACTCTAAAGTGATTCATGAGCAAGGAAGTAATTCATGAGGAAGGTCTAGGTATATCAATTCGCTAGATCGCGTCACCGATGACGTCGACATGCTTGTGACGTGTTATTGTGCCAGACTAGAGATACGTAGTATAGCGGCCTATGTACATATAATATTGATATTTTGTATATAGCTTGTGCAGCCCATCATATCATCATCATCATCAGCCTGTAAGATACGCACTGCAGGGCCATAAGCCTCTTCCCGAAGGAAAGTATGGGCGTAATCACCACGCCAGCCCACGACGTATTGGCGAATTCAAACTCTGAGAAATCCACAGTTCTATATTTTCCCCACATACAATAATACTACGAGAACATTTCTCAGGTTTAGGGTACCTCACGATGTTTTCCTTCACCGTCATCCGATAGTGTTAACGATTTAAATTAGTAAATGTACGCGAATTCCGAAAAATTCGTTGGTACATGCCGGGGTTCGAACCTGCTGACATCGAAATAATATTTCACCGGTGAAACCACTAGGCCACTACGACTTCTCAGCCCATCATATATTTGATTAATTAATAAACTGTATAAAAATGTATATAATTATTGCTAGGAGTGAAAATCAGAATAATGTTAATAGGTACTTTCCGTTTACAAATTATGAGATTTAAATGATTCAGACGATAATTTATTAAAAACTTTGCACACGACGTGTTATGCTTGTGCCAGACTAGAGATGCGTAATATAGCGGCCTATGTACATATAATATTGATATTTTGTATTAAGCTTGTGCAGCCCATCATCATATGTTTGATTAATTCATAAACTGTATTAAAGTTTATATAATTATTGCTCCGATAGTCAATATGAAAATCAGAATAATGTTAGTACTTTCCGTTTACAAATTATGACATTTAAATGATTCGGACGATAATTTATTAAAAATTTAAAAAATAACAGTTATTACTTTTTTTTAAATATATTATTTTGAAAACTAAGTAGCCTTTTACGCTGGCTTATAATATGGGTAGTATTCCAAAATTATTATACACAATATTATAAATTATACGATCCATTAAAATTTGCGTTTTAATTTGCATGAAAGATAACAAACATCAATCCATCAAGATATTAGAATATGATTATATATTGGGTAGTGATAGTTTAATATTCTTCACACACAATCAACTAATCTTATAATTTATATCTTAGTATATTTCACTTATACAAATATTTAAAATCATTAATCAATATATGTTATTAAAATTTGAATATAAAAACGTAGCGATAAATGTGATCGGTCTGTAACAACACCTTTATTTATAAATGGACCGGTTATATAGGAAGATCCAATTACCTGTCCAATGACCGTTATTTTGACGTCCAGCTCGATACATCCCGTGATACGGATGCATGTATAATATAAATTATGAAGCAAAACTAAATATATAAAATATATATTATGATCATATAAGGGGAAGTTTGAAAATAGCACCATTGACAGAGAAGTTTAGGTGTAGGCAGTTTTTGGCGGGATCTTCATCTGTCATCTAGTGGATTTTATATTTTATTGATGATCTTGTGTTATTTGACTTCATATTTTATAATATTAGTGCTATTTTACGCGGTTATATAGTCTTTTATAAGAATACATGTAGGTAGGGTCGACGTAAAATTATCTTTTGTTGTAAATTCGTATTCACCGTTATAAAGGATATATTTTCATAAAGGGTAATAGATAGGAAAGTAGGGTAGTAAATAATAGGTAGAATATAGGACAAAATAAATGGTAAAAAAAATCGTATTTGTCACTTGCTGCACCCGTGTCCATAGGTTGGCAACCACTGGCGTCGATTCTAACTAACAGTAGGATTCGCTAGGTGTGTTCGTTGATATTGCATCGAGAATAAATGTCCAATGAACAGTCAAATACTGTTGACACAAATCGTACTTTCGTGTACGGACGATCAAGTTGTCTCACTGTCAGAGTGAACGTAGTAAACACATTTTATTAAGCTTTGTTTGTCTTGAATTACTGCATTATATATACAAAAATGACGTAATACTCTATAGATATGTTAATTAAAATTTATATGTCTTTATTAACTTTCAAAATGGCTGAACCGATTTTGATGATATTATACCAACAAAATTACGATTTTCTACTTTTTTACTTACAATATACACAGAGTCGGTGTCAATTTGCTACGCAACGACTTTCGCAACATTATGTAAATATTAATGACTGCTTATATCTGTAGTTTGGTTTATTTTTGGTATTTATTTATTTTTTATGACTTGCATGTATGTGCGTTAAAATAAATAGATTTTTTTAATAGACGTATATGCAAAAAAGTATTAAACTTTCGAAAATAATTACAAAAGTTATAAATTTCAAAGAACTGCAAACAAATGTTTATGACACCCATATTTGATCTTATACTATAGATATTTTAGGCTCGTAACATATTACAGTAGAATAAATATGTAAATATAAAGTTTCTCTGGGTTTCAATACCTACTAGTATTATTTGTACATGCCGGAGATTTGTAAAAAAAAATGTATATCAGAGGATCGACAACTGAATAATAATAAAATTTTTACGTCATCATACCGTCATTTATATGCTATATGCTTAATAATATTAATAAAAGTTAAATAGTGACAGTAATACAAAAGTGGATCTAGTTACGAAATATCTACCGAAATATTAAAAATTTGATGATTTATATGACAATGCCCGGTATCGTAACGTTTAATTATTTTTTTCATAGTTACCTGCTACAACTTTTATATCTTAATAATATTATAAACGAGAAAGTTTATGCAAATGGATGAATGAAAAATTATGCAACAGATTCTAGTTAAATTTTACAATAATGTAGCTCGCAGATTAGAGTGAAATATAAACTATAATTAACAAATAAATTATTAAAATTGGCTCAAACAACACGTAAAATTTAGGTAAATTGTTAAAAATCCTGAAAGCTATTTCGGCGAGATTTGCATAATGGTTAGCAGTATATGAAGATAATACGTGGCGTTATTTCAAACGCAAACGCAGTAACATGTCGTTGTTAGTGCTATTATAAATATTACCAAGATACCAATTCAAATTTGTTATTAGACATTTTCATAGAATAATTCTATGTACGTTACGAGAGTGCGCGCACTCCGAATATATGTCTCTCGTTTGCATTCACTTGCGAGATTATCGTTGTGAATTGCACAATATTGTAAAATGTTCTACACCCGCTTGTAAACACCGATATTATAGTATATCCGCGTTATCCTTTGGCATCTTTTGCTTATCTAGACGACTTTATCTCGAACGAGAACAAGCATCGGGTACCTTGTAATTTATTTAAATTAAATTATAGTTTATTTTATTCTATAGTTGCTATAGACTATAGATAGTATACTATAGAGCCACGCTGAAACTATTACTGGTTTCAGCATGAATGGGTCGGCTCGCCCGGGTTAGTACCACCCGACACACAGAAACACCGACGTGAAGTAACAGTGCTTGCATTGTTGCGTTTCGTTCGGTCGGTGAGAGCGCCAAAAGCTCACCTCCCTTCCCTTCCCTCCTCCCTCATACACAGGTTGGTAACACACTTGCGACTCCCCTGGTGTTGCTAGTGTCTATGGACGGTGGTGATCACTTAACATCAGGCGACCCACCTGTTCGTTTGCCTCCTTTGATATAAAAAAGTAGTATATTTTTTCCATTCACATAATAACTGAACGTTGTAATTGTATATATCATTACAAATTTCTCTTTTTACGTATATGATTTATTTCGTACGGCTATTGAGTAAAAGTGGATTATGACGATGTTTTTTTAATGTATACTATTAACACTATAATATCCAGGTACTGGATCTATTTCAAAATATTTATAACTAGCCCCTTGCCGCGACTTCGTCCGCCTGGAATAGTTACTTTGGGCTAACCCTAACACGCAACGGAAGCTCTCAAGAGGAAAAAAACAGATTTTGAAACTTTCTTCATTGGCGCTCCGCTCCTATTGGTTTTAGCGATATATACTCTATAACCATCCTTGATAAATGAGCTATATAATACTGAGAGAATTTTTCAAATCGGACTATTTGTTCCTGAGGTTACCCCCTACAACGTCACAAACTCACAAACTTTACCTCTTTATAATATTAGTATAGATATGCTATAATTAAATCAGAAATACAAGGTTTCTATTTCGCCGAGATTACCTTGAAATGGTTTGTTTGTATTATTTTTTTATCAAATTTGGTTTAACTATAGGCCCTATGGTTTTATCGTTATTTTCATCATTTAGTAGATTGGCAATGTGCTATTAAAGAGAGTATCGAGTTGTGAATATTATGATATGAATTATGCTTAATAATTAACACGTCAGAGCCTCTGTAACTCGGAGGTCTCGTATCCTTAACACAGCGATAATAGTTTATAGATTTTAGCATTTGATCACAATCTCAGTTGATATTAAATGACGAAGTTATCCAAGACATTAAACACGGTAAACCTAGTTCCATAGGCGTTTGGCGATCGTCGACTGGAGAGCGGTTGCCAGACGACTTTACCACAATTCACAGCCCTGGTGGTGATTATACCCGTATCTAGGGAAAATGCTTTTAGCACAGCAATGGGACTCTGATATTACATAATGTTGTAAATAAAATAGAACGCAACAAAACAAATCGACGACCGGTCGTCAGAAATGTAACTGATACGAATGGGAAACCACAGCATGCGGCCGCGCATCTACTGGCGCCGTTTCAACATGCATACGATCATCCTCCGCCTATCGCTTTACACTTTATTAATGTTACATAGAGATTTCGATATATTCTTGAATTGAAACTTTTTTTGGTATGAATTGTGTGAATTGGATTTATGAAACGAAAAAGAGATAGCTATAAATCCAATCCATGCCAAGTCGAGCAAAAAAGCGGCACAGACCTTTTCTCGAAGCAGTTCAGGCCATTTTCAACCCCCTATAACTTAGTTGTGTATAAAACTAGAAGCCTGAATCGGTAACCAAGCAGGCATTGTATAAACATTTATTTTAATGAAAACATATAAGATTTTTAATATCGATATGGTCACTTATAAGAGGTATTGTTGGGTTAGCTAATTACGTAATAACTTACGACAGAAGGTCCCTTTAGTAGTAACTTAATAAAGTAACCGACTTAGTATTACATGAATCTCACAACTTTTTACAATAGAAAAACTGAGTTGTGAGACTTGTTTTATTTACAACTTTTGTTTGTGATGGCATCTCTGTATAAGTTTTAGGCCGTAAGAGAGTGAGTTAGAATGCAGTTCTAAGTAGATTCTTTATCATTCGTCTCCTCTTTATGTGATGGTTCGTAGAAGTCTGCTTCCCCACTACCCTACCGTCGCCCGTCGCGTACGGGCCCATACATAAACTCTGCATACCATACAGACTATGATGTATGTATACTATAGTATACAGCTATAGAATATAGATATTCTTAACTAGCGGGACTGGCAAATGTCGTCCCGCCCTGAATATAAAAAAAAACGACAAATTATATACATAAACCAATAAGATAATAAGAGGAACTCTTGAATCACTTTATCTACTGGTGAATAATATGTAATGAAATGATGCACTCGAAGTATATACATAGAAAGGAAGGGAGAGAAACGTTGAAATCTATAGCACCATATTTTCTGTTAAATCGTAGTGACTACCGCGCACTTTAAAAAAATATTCTGTGTTGTGTATTATTAACATTGTATATAATATCATATATAAAAATAATGCTGAAAACTAGAAATTAGAAAGGTAACTAGAAAAGTCTTGAGTATGAAGGTGGACGGACATAAGAGTAGAGAAAGACCGAAAAAGTTATGGATGGATTGTGTAAAAAATTATGTGTATAAAAGGTGTGAATACTGAGATGATGTCTGATATGAGGGAGTGGAAGAGGAAACCATGTTGTGCCGATCCTACTTGGATAGGACAAGGGTAAGAAGAAGAAGAAATATTTATTGATTTTTATTGTGACATATATGTACATGATGGTTAGTTTATTTATTTGAATCATGAATTTAACAATATTCTTTACAGATTCCATATCATACTAGGGATTATTTCCAAGAAACCAAAGGCGAACAATTACTGCAGTAATTATCATAGTAAAAAATTATAATGTATTCAGCAAACGCTGTTCATACACTGTTACGCGGTTTAATGACCTGCGCACGCGCATATGCATTTGTATTATTTAACTTAAGTTATGTAGTTATGCTTCAAGTTGTAATTGAAAAACTTAATGTTTCTTTTAGGTTTTGTCGTTTAACCACAATTTCATGTGATGTTAAATGACGACGTAGTCTAAGTTGGTTAACAAGCAAATCGTAGGTCTATCGAGATAGGACTGGCTCTACCGGAACATATCAACAGGTGCTTGGAGGCAGATTTTAAACTCGAGGGTGGTAGCTAACCAGGCGGACTTAGAAAAAACCCTACCACCATTAGGGCTTCATTATTATTATTTATTATTTTTTTATTCTCAGGCTTATGGTGGCCATTGTGCAACCAAGGTAGTGAATAGCTTTTTCAACAGGCATATTTGTATCTTTTTTTTCGATGTTTTTCTTTGTTGTTGTTAGCTGTTTACATGTTATAAGTTCTGTTATATTTATTGTCAATACACCGACTACACGTCCGTACATGAGTTAGGGTTTCCATTGAAAATCAGCGCTGATAACCCAGTTGTGCTGCAGCACTTTGTTGAATGGAGGTGCCTTTGTTGGATATTCTAATAAGCTATGTATATGTTCATCTTGTTGATTTGATGTTATTCAGCAATAAATACATTTTCTTTCTTTCTTCTTTCTTCATCACTATGTTTTCCTTCACCAAAAGTTTCGACTCAGTTGCAAGGATTCGAACCGACGTCTGTTGATGTTGTGTCCGAACACGCTATCAACTAAGCGATCATCTATCATATAATCCTCAAACCTATTCATATAATAAGAATGTAAATCTAACGTGCTTGTCCTTTTTCGATTATCGTGTAAAAAATTGTTGCAGGTGTCTTGGAATAAGGAATAAAAAACATTTTATACATACATTTTTAGAAATGTCTGTCTGTTGGTTTGAACCCGCATCACTGCCAAAGTACTGCGTTCACAATAAAACCATACAGGGAAACTCATAAAGCATATATTTGAGAGTAACTTAGTCTTTATTAATTTAAAATCGGTCCACTCTATCAAAAGTTATTGTAATTTTAAAGATGACGCGGCGTAAGTTACGTGAGAATGTAAATGGACTTAATACATTCAGATGGCTGTTATCAATCACTGTTTTAAACGTAAGATTCCATGCGGACGAACTCGTGGGCACAGCTAGTACTATATATAACTAGCGGGCCCGGCTGACGTTGTCCCGCCCTGGTTATAAAAAAAAAACCTTGACAAATTATATACCAAAATCTTCCTCATATCCACTGGTGAAAACCGCATGAAAATCCATTCTGTAGTTTTTGAGTTTATCGCGAACAGACAGACAGACAGGCGCGGTAGGGGACTTTATTTTATACTATGTAATGATTCTGTTAGCATATCACTACATAGTATAAAACAAAGTCAGTTTCTTTGTCCCCATATCCCTATGTATGCTTAAATCTTTAAAACTACGGAACGGATTTTGATGCGGTTTTTTTTAATAGATAGAATGATTGAAGAGGAAGGTTTATGTAAAATAACATCCATTAAACAGTGGAGAAATACTGTTATTTTTGAGGTTTCTAATGTGATGTCGTAAATAATTACATAACCGATTTGATGCAGACGAAGTTGCACGGGTCAGCTAGTAAAATATAAAAAGAAGAAAGCTTTTGCGGTGTAGTAGATACGAGAATGATGTATTACCATAAAACCCACGATAGTGGTGTTCTCAGGAGTTTTACGTTCCCCTCTAGTACCCAATCGGAACGTGACTACCATACACATCGTGACAAACTTGTTATAGTGAATTTCGTTTGTCGCAGTTCGGAACCAGTTAGTCAGTCAGATTTCTAAATAATCAACAACGCATGTATAATACTTGTACTGTTGTAAGCGGAATATAAAAATGTTATAACTGTGAATGTATATCACTGCTATTTTTAGTACAAGTTGAATTAATTCTACTATATTTTTGATAGTAAATGCTACTCAATAGATCAAGGAGTTAAAGAAATTGACACGAATTCATTTTTATTCTCTAGATCTCACTAGTAGGATTCACTGTCGTAATTTCATTTATTTAAAACATAACACGTTATTTTTATTACCAGATAAATATCAGTGATAAAAAAATCACTGCTATACAATTATGTTAAGATAGTTTCATGCCGAGTTCTAGCCATACAATAAGTGTAGATCAACGAGTTAAAGAAATGGACATGAATTTAGTTTTTATATCGTAAATAGATGTCACTGGTAAGATTCACTCGCGTAATTTCTATTCTGTAAAACATAGCACATTATTTCTTATCACCGGTGAAATAACTGTGATGAATAATTCACTGTTATACGATAATATTAAAAGAGGTTCATTCCGATTTCGAGTCATACAATGAGCCAAAAGTTTCTGTGCTTGGAAACATAGTGATAATGTTCTATTATTCGCTCGGATAATAACCACACTCTACTTAAAAATCTATTACTTAGCACAAACAGGTGTGTTCCGACAGCTTCAAGTGAAAAGCCAGCACACGTCTAACCTTTGCGTGTTACGACCTTAGGCCACATTTTCATTTAATACCAGGTGACTTTGTGGTCAAACTTTGAAGACTATCATTACAAATTATAAAACCAAGTTCGTCTGTATGTTCACGATAAACTTAAAAACTACAGCACGAATTTTCATGTGGTTTTCACCAGTAGATAAAGTAATTCATGAGGACGGTTTAGGTATATAATTTATCATGTTTTTTTTTTATTATTATGGCGGTATGACGTCCGCCGGATCCGCTAGTAAAAAATAAAAAAGATATTATAGGTACTATTATTACTACACAAATAATCCTTAATTATTTATGAATAACAATCTAATATATTATTTTAATATCGTAAAGCTCAAGAATTGATCTTTGGAACAGTCACTGTTTTTATGCGATTTAATTATTTGTTGAGAAATTTCATAGGCTTTCTAACATCATGTTACAATACCACAATCTATAAGAATGGTACTATTATAATAAAAAGCATAAGTTAGATAATACGCTGAGCGAGAACTAAATAATAACGCGGAAAGACTGACGGCCCCTTTGCGGCTTAACAGAAATCGAACATTACCAAGAAGTCCCGGTCTTATGCCTTAGTTATCGGATTGCAGGTAAAACGCGTGGTCGGCTCATATAGAACAATATTATACTCTATGTGTGTTTGTTTGTGTGTTGACATTTGTTTAAACTTGTATATCTCCATTTATTTTTTATTATGGAGCATTAACCTTCAATTTGTGACTTGATTATTACTCTTCAAATTCTATATTGCAATTAACATTAAGAATATTTAGATATCCCATCGACAGTAGCTGTCACAATGGTTCGCAAATTTATACCGAACAGAGATGTATTATCCAGAGAGAATGCTTTAGCATAGCGTTATGTAAACCGTTAGAAATGCCAACACCAATCCATCATTGGCTGTCGAACTGTTTATGGAGATCTGCGCTGCGCCGGCGCACACGTTTTGCCCGTTTTCCTCATTGTTTAAATGTCGTTGATCGTTCACATTTACTTTCTAGTTTAATCAGATGATAATGTATGTTTGTTGTTGCGATATAGCTCCGAAAGTTTATATTATGAAGTTTTTTTTTTATGTAAGCGAAAACATGCTTCCTTTACTGAGCTTTTATCCCAATCTAATGCAGGCATGACCAACTTTATGAAGTTGTGAATAAAATATGCCACCGCTTAGATCATCTGATGAGCCTGTAAGAGACCCATTGCAGGGCAATAGAACTCTGCTCTTAGGAAGGTATGTGCATAATCACCACGTTCGCCCACGACGTATTGACGTATTTCAAACTCCGAGAAGTACACAGTTTCATATTTTCCCACGTACGGTGGACTACAAGAACATTAGTGCTACAAATCTAAATTAGTAAATGCGCGTGAAATCCGAAAAAATCGTTTGTACATACCGGGATTTAAACTAGCGGACATCGAATTGAGATTTCGCTGGTCAGACCACACACCATGATTTTTTAGGCGTAAATATTATTTACGTGCAAAAATTTAACATTTGTTTTTGGTAACTAAAAATTAAAGGATCGAAACAAAAAAGTTTGAGCTTGAATTTAACTCAAAATTGTGATCAATTTCAATAGAAATTAGCATGAGTAACTTGATTTATTAAGTTTTACCATAGAAACTAGTCACACAACTTGAAATACACAAAACTTCTTTTTCACGCGCTATTAACAAAAGTTTCGCAGACCCTGGTGATTCGTGTTAACTGGGGTTTGGTCCGCGCTTGTTCTATTATAAAGGATTTTAACGAATCATTGGATAATTAAAACGATTATTAATAAAAACACTCATCTGGAAACATCGAGATCACTACTATAGGAACAGAATCCGATCGCATGCGCATGTAAAGCATATGGCGTACATAATTTTCTTCACATTATCATAGTAATTACGAACGTCGTTGTGAAAAAATATCATGATTTGTTATACGGTGGCACTATGTTGGGAGAACAATACGATGACTTTGTTTTTTATGTCGTAGCAGGCAAACGAACATGCGTGTCACGTGATGTTAAGTGATCACCACCATCCATAGACACAAAGAACACCAGGGGAGTCGAAAATGCGTTGCCAGCTTGTGTTTGGGGGAAATGGAAGGAGGGAGTGGGGCTAGGAGAGGGGAGGTGGGCCTCTGGCGCTCTCACTGTCTGAACGAAATGCAATGCACTGTTACTTCACGTCGGTTTTCTATGAGAGGGTGGTAGTACCCCGGACGAGCCAACCGGGTGGTTCATGTTGAAACCAATAATAATTTCAGCGTGACTCTACCACCTACAGTTCTACTTTATCGTCAGTATCGTGACATTGATTTGTTGTAAATAAAGCATTAGTCGGACGTAGACGTCTTGATCATCGTAGTTCGGACTGGTGATCGTCGACGCATGGGGTTGCATCTGATTGCAACTTGGCTACGGAAAAGCACGGCACTCACACCGCTCAGCTGATGCAGATGGTTACGGGGTACGAATCTATTGGGAGGTACTTTTCCGTAAAAGCCGGATGAATTGCATCAGTATGAATTTAATTTGAAATTACTGAGTTGATGAATTCGTCCTTGTCGATTGCGATACTTCTTTTTTTTTAAAACGCCAAAATAAACTATATAAATATCAGGGAAATATACTAATATACCACTACTACTACAATACTACAATATACTAATATATAATATACCACTGAAAATATTAACTTGAGATACTGTTCACTAATGACACAACGCTATAAATACATTGATTCTAGATTAATTAATATCGTATAAATTAAACAATGATTAATCCTACTGTGTGCGAGATACAGACGGACAAATTAACTGTCCGCATCAGATCGATTTTGCAAGTGATCTCGTGAAAGTGATGCGTGTTTGACGTTTCGAAATAAGTTTCTTTATTATTTAAATTTGTCTCTAGATAAATGCTTAGGATTTCAAAAATTAAACGTGTCTAACATTGGCCAAAATATAACGAGAAGTAAGTAATTTTTAAAAAATCCTGTCTACTGAGTGCTATCTCGAAATGTGCTGCGTAAGCTGTGACATATTATAATATTTAATAATAATCCAGTGTCATGACGTCTGTCTACGATAAACACCGGAACTACTGAAGTGATCTTTATGACAGTTGGCATTTTTGTTTAATTTGGTCCAACTTGATAGATAGGATTAATTTATATTTCATTTAATGGCCTCAGTATTTTTAATTACAAATTAAATGACTGTTAATGTTGGTTATTGTTATCAATTATAAGTTTCTTCAGTGTCGAACAGATGACGCTTTAAATTAGTTTGTTGACAGAAAACTGTAGGACAGGTTGTTATAAATACCTCATAGATGGCGCCACGTTTTAATTTTTAATTTCTTTTTCAACTCCAGCTTATTTTTTGGGTCACGTGCTTTATTCAATTCAACATGTAATATCTGAGCCACGGCAACGCGTGGCTTGCTCAGCTATAGAATATATATATATTGTTTGGAGTCATTGTTTATATAAAGATATGCAGAAGAAGTTGGTGACGGGTGCTAGATGTCATTCAAATAACTTTTCAATTAGACAATTGCTGTAGATATATATAAATAGTAGCTATAATGTGTACAAGTGTAGTTTCACTGTAGTAATTACTACTATGATATTATTTACATATTTAAGCACTATGTAGGTTTCAAACTATGGCAATTGTCAGGGAAAACGCGAGCTGAATATTCACAAAGTTCTTACCGTATTTTGTACTAGCTTTTGCACGCGGCTTCGCTCACCTTTATGTAAATTCGAACTGTCCCTTAGATCACTCTTTTTCGGGATGAAAGGTATATATATTTTTATACACATATGATTCTTCTGTCCGTGTGAATGCAAGTGTACTCTTCCATACAACATATTATTTTCATCACTTTTTTTTTGTCTGTTCAAGGTGGATTCAATGATGGTATAGGTTCACAATTGGGTACGGTAGATGGCGCTGCGGCTGAATTTTTGTTTTTTTTTTTTATTATCAAGGCAGTAAACTGCTAGTTTTTTATATTATTAGAACAGTATACTTTTTTGTTCACCTGACAACGTGTATGCAAAATCTCATGACGATCGGTTCAGTGATTTATGCGTAAAAGAACAACAAACAAACTCACATTGGTATTTACAATATTGGTAACGATGAGGATTACTGTATGATCAAAAAAATAGAACAATAAATATTCTTGTATACCTACTCGTGCAAATAAAATGTTCCTGAATATTAATAATTAAAAGTTATTTTATTTGTTTCAGTGAGGGGCTATTCACGTGTCCAGTCAACGCTTCACCTGTAGATTACGCAAAGGTATTTTTTAATGTTTTACTTTTGGTATTTTTGTATTTCAAATCAAATCAAATCAAATCACAGTAAATAAATAATTAAATAAATTAGTTTATTTTTTGTGTGTTTTTTAACTTCGTAAAATCTAATATACTATTTTGTTGTACAAACAAACACAGTATATTCAGGCCCAAGTTTAAAAAACCCACTTTTATAAGCTCAGTAATGTAAAATATGATGTACTATTAAGGTTATTGGATTTTGCTTTTAAAGTTTCGCGCCCACTTTAACCCAATGTGCATTTAAATCAACAAGAGATAAAAAAAATTGTTTGAGTTTTTCATTAAAAGAAAGAAACATATTGTACAAAATATCGAACACTGAGTTTTTAACTTATCTCTATCATTAATTACAGTTTGGGCCTTAGGAGGTTAAGTTCTGTAAAAGACTGGTCAAAACGTCACTGAAGAAACTGGTTGTAAATTCTTAAAGAACACTAATAACTATTGGCGACTTATAATACGTTCATTCAATACATAAAAATGTATAACAATAAAATAGAAATACCTACCATATAGTGGTACGTTGTTGTAAAATAGATAGAATAAAGTCTTTCTTCGTGTAAAAAATACTATTTGTGTCAACTTTTATAATATTTATTACAATGGTATTGAAATTCTATCGATCTAAAATATAATGAAATATTATACAATTTATTGTATATCTTCTTTTATATCACCAATCTTCCAGACTGCCATTGTCAGAATCGACACTGCCATTGTCGAGAAGGTAATTAATTACATAATATTACCAATGTCTCCATGGTATAACAAAAACATACTTAAATAACACAAGATTATGAATAAAATATACAAACCATTACATGGTAGAGTAAAATTTCGTTAAAAATTCTCATATTTATTTATTTAGAGGTTGTAACTAGCGCCAGATACCAAGAGCTGAGCGGTTAAAAGAAAAATGATTCATTTTAATAAGAACGCTAACGCAGCGTTAGCTTGTTGGTTTAATGCCGTAGTTGTTTGTAGAATTGACGCTAGATGGCAGTACTTATATTTTCGATAAAAATGGAATTGTCTCCGCTAGATGGCGCTGTTTACAATTTTGATCCAAATGTAATCTCAAACGACGTAGACACGAAACAAGTCACTAATTCGAAGTTTAATCTACTTTCATTGTACATTAAAATAAAACAGAAATAGTTTATATTGAAACAAACATACATCTACTAAATATTCTGTGATGTTTTTAGTAGTAATAAGTAGACGTATCGGTTTTAGCTTTGAAGTTAAACGTTCCCGTTTTATTTGGTTCTAGAAAGCAAACGATAAAGGCAAAACCGTATCAATCAATCAACTTGATTGATTGAACGATTGAATTAGATTTGTTACTTGTTAAAATATTCTTCTTCCTGCAGGGAATAACAACTGTCATATACGCATTGTAGATAACTGTTTCTCTTTATCCTTGTTGCTTCATAAGGAAGAATTTTTATTACCCTTAATTTCTATGCCATTATTTTTATATTACGAGGCCAACGGATGTATTTTGAGATATTATTTTAAAAGGCCGGGACGAAATAATTGTGATACAAAATAATTATACGGTACGCGATATTTGCCACGTTGTATTATATAATTATATTTATACTGCATTATATTGCTGTAAATATTTGTGTTAGGAACGCCAAAATTCGCACAATCTGTTTATATATACCTATACTTTTATTATATCTTATTTTTTTAGTTACTACGGCGTTCTTTGAGAGAATTGTAAATACATAATTATTGATCGTTGTTGTCATGCTGGAAAATCCTGAAAAGTGACAATTAAAACGGTCACTATGGGTGGTTTATCGGATCAGTCCACAATTTTTCGTGTAAAGTCGTTTACAGTTCAGACTGCCCA